>JBBMHQ010094727.1:0-10393 GCA_037834295.1 Postelsia palmaeformis | reverse complement strand
CTGGAGAGTTCTTCACTTTCTGTTGTCTTTTTTTCAGAATACCACTACACATTGTCGGATGGCAAGCATAATAATAATATCAACGATGACCATGTTTTCCCGGGCTGTCTGACCAAAAAGTACAGCACAGGTATAATACCATGCCCCTGATAGTTGCGCGCGTAATTCCCCATGAAGGGTATTCAACTCGTCAGCACTACAAAGACCAGTGACGTAAATATCAGATACATGTTACTACCTCCAGACGGAAAGCAGGAGAAAACGATGACTGCCTGACGCACCACGTACAACCTAACTCTACTGTCACGCCTAAGCCTCGCGGCTACACGCAGCAGCAAGAAGGTATCGCTCCTTGGGGTCGAGTCCGGCCTTACATCCGCCAGAAAGATTCGCATATTGGGCCCGCCAACAAGAAGCACCTAGTTTGGGTAAACCTGAGACTCTTATGCATTTGAGCGCAATCTTCAAGTCCCCTTAATCATAGACTATATTATACCTGGTGGGATTTCGTGCAGAGCTCATCACTGCTGGGTCGTTTTTGACTCAATTTTCATAGCGTTCTCCAAAACGTGAGCATTATGATTTCATTGGACACGTTCTTATTGGCTGGCCTGTACTGTACCCCACTCGCTGTAAGCCTAAAAATGCATGCTTTGCCGAGACAGAGAGGGGATACGACCGAGACTGCAGTCAAGAATATGTATGTCTCGGGCGCGCACTCGGGGGATAGGAAACACTCCGAGGGACTGGCTGTGAGCTCCTTCCTAAGGGCCTTGTATCAACAGACTGGACTTCTCTTTCTCCACCACCGAGACTACTTGTTTGACGGACCGAAACATTGGGCGATGCTCTGGTTCGTGAAGTAGCAATTTAATTATTTTTGCCGGACCTTGCAATACGCCTGCGCGCGTTGGGAATGTGTGCCATACAGAAGTGTGTATTGTTAGAGTTAGAATATACGATTTTGTACGTACGTACGCATGTATGTATATTATTCCGATCTCTGCAGATCTACGATAATATTGTCAGTCGGGGAAACAATAAGAGTGCTCGAAGTATATCGTATCATAGGTTACTGGTACATGGAATATTGAGGATACTGACACATTATCAGATAATGAGGGTCATGTAGACATGTAGAGTACGTTGTTACCAACTCACTAGTGTGATCGCACCTTTCAAATCATCTCTTTCTTTTTTGTTTTATTGAACAATAGTGTGCCGGCGTCTCCGGTGGCTTGATGGGTAGTCCGCGCGCCTATCAATACCAATTTCGGGGGTTCAAGTCTCACCGAGTGCATGCTCAGGGGCTTTTTCTTCCATAAAAGAAATTAATCAGCGGAGAACGCGAGAGCGTGAGATAGCTAAAATTCGATGAAAATCGACGAGCAGTTGGAATGCGGAACCCTATGCGCAATAAAAAATAAAGGCACGTACCGGGGGGGAGAAGGGTAGACACCTGTGACCACGGCTTGTCCGAAAGGGTGTCGAGGATAACCCCTTCTACGAATTAGGCTGGAAGGTGAAAGTTATGAGTAAAGAAAAAAAACAAAAAAAACAAAAGTGAACCTCACGGTCACTAGGTGCCACCAAGCCACCTGCGTGTTTCTCCAAGAGAGATCCACACGTGTTTTCCCAAGAGAGATCCACAAGTGTTTCTCCGCGAGAGATTCACATCATTATCATTCTACCATGAATACCAAAGGCTCGTTCACGGAATCGACCGTACGTGCACACCAACCAATGAGCAAAAACCTTGTGGGAAGCTGTTCGAACACCGAGCGAATACCGCGTGTAGTAAACCAAAGCAGAAGAATACGTTCCTGGCTTAAAAATTCAAATACTGCTGATATCGCTGAATCTACCGTAGAGGGAGAGTGCAGTCTTAGAACGGATCGTACGAATACCGGTGGGTGTTATCAGGTAGGAGGCCCGAATAACAGCAACGTATCAAAAATATTCTCAAGCACTCAATACAAAACATTGTTGTCACCCCGCGTATCGGCTCACGAGCTAGTTATTCTCAAAAGCCCTCAACACCAAACATTGTTGTCACCCCGCGTAGCGGTTCAAGATCTAGAGACGGTGAACACGCCGCATGACTATCTGGGTAGTGTTGTTACCGTGGTGTAGCTCTCGTGGTGGGATACAGACGTGTTGCTCTGCTTCGAGGACGCTTGGAGTAGAGATATGCTGCATGAAGCACAACATGACAGTCTCGACCGGTGCACCCTCTGCGCACAACGCATGCGAAAAGAGTGATATATGTAATTCGATTCACCGCAGCAAAATTTTTCAACAGTGTCCGCGTTTTCCCCCCTCGTCTGCCTGAGGAGAGAGATACGAGCGCCAAACGAGCTTTCACTTGAGCGTATTTCATAACGATACGGTATTGAATAACTGCGCCGGTGCTTTCTCCACCGGAGTTCGAGATGCTTCAGAGAGAACGCACGCGAGTAGTAACATCCCAGAGTACAGGTATTTCAGGCGAAGCTCCTCTCTCCCTCCCTCCATGAAGTGTGAACATCATGGAGGGCCCTCAACTTGGCTACATCCACTGCTGTCTGAAACTTGATTTATCGAGGAAGATAAAAGCCAGCTACGCCAAAGGTATACACGTATACTCCTATACGCACACCATCGCTCGCCCCAACCCCTTGGGAAAACGTCTCCGACTATCGCTACGCTGCCTCTCGCGCCCCTCCGAGTGTCTCGAAATGACTCGGCCGCCGACGCTCCGAGGGCCCGGATATATCCCCCTGTATCACGTGACGAACTGAACTTGTAAGAGTGCGCCTAGACTTGCGGTTCTCGTATTTAATTACGTCTTTTAAGGCACGCCTCTAGCCTCTCATGCCACGAGTCGATATCGTACCACCCAAACAATCTATAATCCGCGCCGTACAGGTGACCGACCTTGTCAAGTATCGTCTGATCGACATAGTACTTAGTCCACGCGCACGAGTCGGCCGATACCAGGTCTCGGGCACGGGGATAGGTGGTCGGCGAATCAGACTTTTGAGCTCCTGCCCGGCCATGCCATTCCTCTGATTCCCGATCCACGGTCCTTCTCAAAAGACGATCTGTACCGTCTTGGTCCGTGTACATGCCGTGCCGCACCGCGGTTCCGTAGTCGTACTCCATGAGTGCGTGCTTGCCTTCAGGACCCCACCCTGACTCCCCGAAAGAGCTCCATACATCGCCGGGCAGGGATTTCAGCACCTTTGTCGACGTTCTCTGTGAGGCGGTCGGATCGTCAGAGTGTGTATGAGCGTGTTCCTTCCCAAGTGTAATTGCGGTCTTGAACCGGTTTGGCTTAGGTTTCTGAACGGGCTGTTCAAACGTGCTTACAAGCAGGTTGTTCTGGCATCGAATACTTAAGGAATATCATGTCGGGGTTTCCAGAGTACGTGCGATGCGAGCACGCAGGGGACGGCAGTAGGCATATGGGGTAAGACGGCGGCAACTGTTTTTTACTTTGTCTTGCTTGGTGTTATCTCTGTGCACTATCGATTGCGTCATAAAATGCCTAGCGTAGTATATATGAATACGGTCGGAAGCAAACCAACCACGAACCAAAAGTATTTCAGTCTCACTGTGACCTGAGCCTTATATATACACAAGCAAGAGGCGTCCGCTCGACTTCACAAACGAGTGGTGCCCAAAGGTGACGCACTGGTCACATTTATTTACAGACACTCCCGAGCTAACACCCGCTCGTCCCCGCCCAACATGGCCTTCAGCGCACTTTCCTCTACAGGCTGAAATTGTGTACAATATTCGCCGGAGTTGTGGTGCATTGCGTTCGACTTTTCGTTGCACACACCTGTAGAGTTTCGAAAGGAATGATGGTGTCGAACGGCGAAGATCGCATTCCGCAAAGGCTAGCGACCGGCCTGAAGGACGATGGTACCGCCCTCATATCCGTCACCAGGATGTCGACAAGCTCCTCGAAAGTCGGGACAGCAGGCACGCCTGCTTTGGATAGCTCACCTTCCGATGCACCCTCTTTCATGTCCCGGTGCTTCCGGATAGCATCAAGCCAATCCCAGCCATCGCCACTCCGCAATCCATACTGCGGCTGATGCGGTTCGTGATCGGGGGATGACGACCTTGCCGGCACAGACGCCCAAACGTGAACGAGGTCGAGATACGCTGATAGAAGCCTCGTCACAGGGTCGCGGACGACTCCGATTTTGATCCAACCGCTACCGTTGTCCCTGTAGATGTCCTCCATCAGCCGCGCGTTATTCAAGCCCAAGAGGGGAAGCTCTGAAAGCACCGGATCGAACAATAGCGATGGATCGTCCGACACCGCCCAGTGATCAACGCCCTTAATGATATGTCGCGCACGCAGTAGCATGAGTGGTGGACAGTTCCGAATGAGGCCGATCCGAAAAACAAGGAAAACACGACACAGGGCAGGGTACGAGGGTTCCGCGTGAATTCGGAGGAGGCCGAAGGTCAAGACGGATGCTCGGCCGAAACGCGGTTCCACCCGTCTGCCAACTGTAGTAGAGCACATACGACGCGGACTGCCCACGAATCTTAGTGTGTGGTCGGTCAATGACACGAGAGATGCTGATCGAGACCCCACATTAATTTCAACGTGTAGAGCGCTCTGCAGCTGGTTGAAATGTTGCTTCGGCCAGAAAGCTAGGATAGTGAACTGTGCCCCTGACATACCCCGGATATATCCTGCTTCACGCTGTCAGCGCGAATCACACACGCAAGAACATCAGCCAGCGGGCGCGTTCGATACGCGTCGTGTACTATTCCGACGATATTATCGGCATAACGACCAAAATTCACGGCGCATAGTGTTTCCACGCTGGAGACACAGTATATTCGGCAGGAAAGCTGAAACATACATTTGTTTTTGCGGTATCTACGCTAGGCTTGCAGCGTACTGAGCGATCACGCAAGCACGCGGCACAAGAAGATCACAACCAATGAACGGCATCTAGCTACTCGCGGGGGAGGCCTCTCTCGCGTTCCAATCCTTTCTACCGTCTATAAAATCGTTCCTCAACACGGACACGTATTGGCGCACCTTCATGCGTTTAGCGAGCATCCTGAACTGTAACGAGCCGGTGTTTGGCGGGGCGCAGAACAGCAGGGAGTGCTCTTCGTTCACGATCGTCTCCGACTCATGCAGCCACTCCCCCGTGCTTGACGAGGCGCACAATGCGGCAGCAGCGATTCAGCGGCATGGGCAACAGAGACGGAAGCGAGGACAAGAGGAAAACAGGCACCAGCACTTGACGTTCTTGATTCTCGTTTCGACAATGCATTATCAATAGTCGCCGCACGTGGAAGACACAACCATTGCCGACGTGATAACCTCAGCACGATGCTTCCCTAACGCGGGACTGGTGGACAGCGTCGAAATAAGGAGATCTTGACGCTTCGAACGTGACAGTACGGGGTTGAAGGGCGGTGGCGGTACACACGAGAGTACAACGACTCTAATCATGGCCACACGTCAAACTTACCCGCAAGCCCGCCCGCTAGCTCGTCCACCCAACGAGGTGGAATATTAACAAGTTCTTGGAGACGCGCGACAGCGACGGCATTGTGTCGTATTAAGAGTATCATATCAGGTACTCAAGAACAGGTGAAACGGGCTGACTTGCCCCGCAAGTTCTCGGTAGCCTCTTCGAGTGTTTTTTTCTCCGCGGCTATTGCTTCAAATTTATCATAGAATTTCCGTTTAGAACTGAACCGTTCTTCAAAGGGATATCATTGCACACCAAATATGCTATTGGGCGGGCAAACGTCACGCCGTCAGCCAGGCAAGGCCGTCTGCCACGGCATTTCCGTCCGTCTGTACAAAGTTCGCCATATCTCTTGTAAAAAAACGTCTGTTCTTCGCGTGGAAACATCTTTTTATGCTTATTTTTTTTGTCTTGATACTGCTGTGAAGCATTCCGCCGAAAGTTTTGCCAAGTCAGAGAACCTTGCGAATCTTACTGCTGTGCTAAAAATCAAGGCAAAAAGTAAAACCAAAACATTACGTGGGGAATATGGGTTTTCAGTACTAAGGACATGCATTTTTTCCGAGACGGAGGACTTTTTACCCAGTGTCCCCAGCGTTTTGCCGTCAACCCTGTCTGTCAAGCCATTCCCCTTGACGCCATCCGCCGAAGGTTATGAGTCCCGTCTCAGTGCAGCTTTACCGCCCACTGTCCACGCATTATAGCGTGCCCATGTTCTCCCATCCCGTCTGCACCAAAGATGAAGCCTTGTTATAAACTCCTGGTGTAACGCGCCCATCTCGCCCTTCGCGGGGGGCGAATATAGGTGATCCCGGCTGTACCTCCCCGTCAATGAAGGGGCGAGGCTTATGAGCTGGTACAATGAAGCTCATGACCTAAAATAATGATGCATGTGTCGAGGCTTTGTCCCTGAGAAAAGAGATGGCAGAGGTGGCACCCAAGTGTCTGTGAAGATCACTTGTAAGAAGAAGAGAAATGATGGTTGGAAATTGACGCTTATGTGGCCATTATGGAAGGAATCTTGATCTCAGAGATCAAGAGGAGAAGAGAGAGAGAAAGGGGGAGAGTAAAAAAGAGAAGAGTGATGGAGGTGGGCGATTCCATCATCCCCTGGTCGCGAGACAAAGCCCATGCGACGGGCAGGTGGATTTTACAGCAGCAGCCTGTTAAGGTTTCCTGAATCGTTCCTAGCAAAGCCCCCGCAACTGTTCAATTTTGCGAACTCGTAATGTTCTATATGACCTTACCTGATCCTGCATTATAATCAGTATGATAGAGGTGACTTGAATACAGTGCGTCGGCAAGAAAGAACAAACTCAAGTCTCGCCGCATATTGTATTTCTCCTCCTCTATCTTAAGATACCAAGTGTACTTGTATCAGTGCGTATTGACTGTACATCACAATATATACGTATGTGAATCCCAACACCCATACGCTGACAGTCAACACATGCTCGCGCGTTCCATACGGAAAGGTAACGGCGAGACCGGGGCAGGGCAAGCACCATTGTCTGCATCCAGACGCACGTTTACGGCCATGATCATTGTCTCTGAGGAGATTCTCAACGGCAAGCCGCTTGGGTCTGCGGGATCATCAAGAAGAAGCCAAATGCCGCCACCCCTGCGGACATTAAAACAAGCGGTGAAATTGCGGTTTCCTACCTTTTTCCTTCTTCGGGGGGAATATCTGACATCGTTCTCGGCGAAAGAAACCTCTCATCGAGACCAGACGACGGGCAATTCCACAGCCCCCCGTTGCTCAGGGTTATCTGCACCTGAGAGCACACACATTTATCGTTTCGGGCCACCGTTCAAGGCATGAGAGGAAACGAAACATATTGAAACATGCTTGTTTCAGAAGACACGCTCGCGAGGCTGACGCATCAAATGAAAGACAGGGTCTCAAGCCGGGCGACGGAGGGCTGGAGAAGGGGTGACCCAAGCGCCTTGCGGTTACGTCATGACGCTAGACCTACAACAGCGTTTACCGCTGTCCCTGTTGGATTGAACCCACCAGGAAAACACTAGGAGCCTCGACTGTATTTCCGTGCCACATGTGAGGCTGGGAACAGGGGAGAGAACAAGCTGGAACATATTTCACAATGAGGCGTTCTACGATAGAGGTTTATTCTCACTTTTCTAAGGCTCTTCACTTAAGGAGCTCCATACCTCACCCGAAAACCAACTTCAGCGAAAATCACAGTGCATCCCGATGAATAATCCCATGGCTGAAGCATACACCAACGTTATTTTTCGAAACAGATCGGCACTCCGACGATTATGGGTTGAAGGGCCCCGCTATTCTGAAAGCAATTAAGCCGATCGCAGAACGCGTCAAATGCGCACGGCTAAACGGCACCAGCCGTACGGTAGGCGGCCGGTAGCAACGCCCTCTCAGGACGAGACACGAAATGCGCGGCACCCTGTGGCGTTAGTCGCGGGAGAAAACAGCGGCATTCCCACGCCAGCGCGTCGTTTGGGGCTGTTCTCGGCATTTTAATCAACTAGCGAACGGCTTCGGAGACTAGCACATAGGCATACCTCTTCCAGAAACAATGAAGCTGTGCCATGGAAATGTTCCATGTCAGCTAGAGTCGTTCCCTTGCTGATTCCATAAATGATCGAAGCTTGGCTCCGCACGAGGCCTTCACGGAGTATGGACAGCTGCTTGTCCGATCTGTCATCGTTGCGTGCATATGCATGCCGCGGTAGCAATGCCAGCGGAATGGCAAACAGACGGCAGCGGTAGGGCCGTCGAGGGAGTATTTGGTGGCTATGTTCACGCTGGCATTTGTCTCCCTGCCCTCAACTTACACCATGAAACCCTTGTGCGAATATGGTAGTTTGGAGCAGAGTCGCGTGTGCATGGTCATGGTGGTGGCGGTAATTGTTCTGGATCGACCAACCAGCCGTAATCGGTATGTATCCTTCGGACCTGCTAGAAACGGTGGTTGACCGATTGATTGTCTGGCACAGCGAAACATCTATTTGAACCAACGCATAAGCTGATCTGATTGGACTGGCTAACCAGCTGCTGTTCGACTAAAGAATCAATTGACAGACACATCAGACAACCCATCAATCAGCCAACCAATGGATCGGTCAGCCAATGAATGCATTGACCAACCAAACAATAAACTCAACCAACCGATCGACCGATCAAACACATATTTTCGCCAACCGACCAGACACCAAACCCACAGACGCGCCTTGTTTTAGCGAACTAACGATATATCCACAAACCAGTCAACAGCATGTGCTAATTACCTGGACTGGAGATCCTCCACGAGGGCCTCCACTCGATGGGAAGTGCCGAAGCTTCCTTCTCCCGCCACCACGGCAAATTCAGAGTAGTTCAGCCCAGTCCTGGCGTGATCGGCCACGAAACACGTAATTATCAACCATTTCAATAGTGGCGGTCCCTCGCCGACTAGCAACCCGAAGACAGTGGACGCATACAGGCGTACCGGTGGCGGTGAAGACAGAAATTCCAGCGACAGCGGGGAGGTGGGGGGAGGCTAGAACAACGGGTGTCGGAGTAGATGTGAAAAAACGTACTGCTGCCGTTGACTCTGTAGTCTTCAGATCATTGTTTCGCCATATAGCGAGTGCCCCTGCCTTTCCGCTTCTTCAGACGTGGTGGGGAGGTGCTGTTGTCGCGACCGGGCGATGGGGGCTGAGCGCTGTTCGCCGTTCAAAACCCGGTCACCGACGTGCATCATTTGGGCAAGCCCCATGTGCAGTCGATCGATAGACGGCAAGCCCGGCTTTCATGCCGTGCGCCTATAGAGCTCGAACCAAGCTGCACGAGAAGCATAGCCCTTTCCTTGTGTCGTATCACCCTCACTGGGGTATTGCGGGGTCGAGGTGAAAGCGTTACGATTGCGAGTAGCTATCACCAATCAATGCCTAACTGACCACGGCATTGAAAGTGGCCAAACAAACGATCGAGACCCCCCGCCACGACAACTCCACTCCACACCCCCACTCTACATCACTCCACTCCACACCTGTTGCCGTTTTCACCACGTCAGCTAACCAAACCAACCGAAAACAAGGGAGGCGTTACAGATAGCCGCAGCAACAACGCTGAAGGAAATTTGCCATACGCCTACCGCAAGAAAGGAAGGACCTGGGCTTCATCAACGGTGAGCACTGGTATACACCCGGCCGAGATCGCGTCGAACGTTCGACGGCTGGAACTTGTGTCTCCCCTTGGGCAAAAACAGAACCTGCATTAGAAAAGTCAGCAACGCATATCGAAAGGTGCGATGGTGCTGGGATGAATCTGGCGCACTTCCATTTCGACGCGTGTTTTTTTGCATCTGCACAGTCGGCCCAAGAAGTTGCGCAGTAAGGTAAGGTCCTGGAAATTCATGAGGCGGAAGGAGTTGACATAACTTTGAATGTCGAACAGGTGATTGCTGGTGGGTCTTCTTCGGAACCAGCAAAAGCTCCGACCTGAAAAGTGCGCGTACCCTCATAAAAGACGAAGCAATGGGTAGAGCAGAAAAAAAAACAGGCAGACCCCAAGCCCGACAATAGCACCCACTGGCGACGCACACTACGGCACCTTTATAAATTTGGCTCTACGCTGCGCACACCACCAACGGTACGTGATGATGGGTAACGAGCCTGTCCCATGTTGTCGATGCCGAGGCTTGGGTTTTCTGTCAACTATTGTAGCCAAACGCGAAGGTTAGGTACATACGTGTGCGACGTACACGCCGGGACTAAATGGGTTACAGCGTCGCGCTGATTCCCACATGTGGTGATCAACCCGGGCGCGAGCCCCCCGCGCGTCTAACGATCTATGGTATATGCTGCAATATACGTCATTTCCAAAGGCCTGTTTTTCTCCGCCGTGGGACCCGTTATTGTTTACCTGCTGCGGG
>JBBMHQ010094716.1:0-10398 GCA_037834295.1 Postelsia palmaeformis | reverse complement strand
CACACACGGGCCAAGTATGAGGCTTGATAACCTCGCTGCTCCTTCGGGGGGTTTCGTTGCTCGTGTATCTGCTTCCATCGCCACCGTCGATCGCCGTCCTGGCTCGAGTTTTTTTTTCACCCGCCGCCAACCCCGCTTTCGCTTCGGTTTTTGTCGTACCCTCCAGGGGCGACCAGGGCTCTGCAGAAGCCCCCGCTGCAGCGACGTTTGTCGCCTAGCACGCTCCTCCCTCGACGAGAGTTTTTCAGGGGAAATATTCCGCCGTGAGCACTGCTCCAGCCGCGTCTGCCCCTTCAGGCCAGGGCAATGCAGAAACCCCGCTGCAGCGACGTTTGTCGTCCAGCACGTTCCTCCCCGGAGGAGCACTTTTCAGGGAAAAGATTCCGCTGGGATCACTGATCCGGCCGCGTTTACCTCATCGCCACCTGGCACCCCGGTGCCTCCGACCGTTTTGCCGTCTTCCGGCCGCATCTCCACTCGGACACGCCGACGAACAGCCGCCGCCGCTGGCTCCGCACCGCCTGCTGTTGATTATGGCTTCGGGCCCGGCGGGACCCCTAGACCATCAGCCCGGTGTGCTATCACCCCACCGCGAGCCCTACGATTGCGACCGCCCGCACCAGTATTTTTGGCCCGGGCTCCTGCCGCGTCGTTGGTCCCGACGGTACCCATCCCGACGGAATACGATCGCGCCGAGCCCGTGGGAACCCCTCTTTTACGGCCTCCGATACCACCTGATGCACCGCCCGCCCCCACGACTGACTTGGACGACCTCGGCGCAGCTACCGAATTTTAGCTCGGTGATTCCGCAGCGCGCTATTCGCTCGCTGACTGGGCTCGGGAACACAAGGCCGACCCCGCGTGCAACGCCGCCATGCGCTACATAGCCCTTAGCCGGCCGGAAGTGTTGCCAGCCGATTTTTTGTCGTGTCTCCCTTCTCACCAGCGCCCTCCCTTTTCAAAGGTTCAGGGGCTGGCTCGCAAAGGCTGCCTGCACACCACCGACGCGGGCATCATTCTACTCGTTCGACAGCCGCCCCTCCCCCCTTGTATCAGACACGCAACGCCCGGTGGGTCGTACGGCCTGTTCACTGAACGACGAGCCTATTCGCAGTTATGTGCCGCGCTCATGCACCCCTGGGTCATGTAAGCTTGCCATTCCACGGCTTCCTACCACCTAGGAACCGCGCGCACCCTTCGTATGCTTAAACGCTTCTACCGGTGGTGGTTACGCAACTGCTTGAAGTGCCAAGCGCGGAAAACGTCGCGGCAGACGGTCCGGTGGCCCACCATCACTTTGCCCTTGCCAGAAGGGCCCGGCATCGTCGTCAGCATCGACTATTTCGGCCCGCTCCCGGTGACGCCTCGAGGGAGTACCTACATCTTGCTATTTACTGACCGTTCCAGCCGCCGAGCCGACATGTACGCCGTCACCACGGCTGAGTTTACCACTGAGGGCACGGCTAACATTCTCGTCAACCGTTATATCCCTCTCTGGGGGTGCCCGCGCAGCATCAACTCGGACAACGGCCTCCAGTTCTGCTCCAAGCTTTTGCACGCCGTTTATCAGCTTCTCGGGGTTCGAGAAATTGCTACCAGCTCTACCACCCAAGCGGCAGCGGGAGGGTGGAACGTGTGAACCACACGATGGCCCTAATGCTGACCAAGGTGGTCAACGAGCTCCAAAACAACCAGGATAAACAGCTCCTTCATGTCGAATTTGCGTACAACAATTTGGTCAGTGCCGCCACGGGTTTGGCTCCCAACGAGGTCCATAAGGGTCGGCTGCCTCGCCTCCCCCTTACGGTTTTCGAGCGTGCTGGAATCGCGGGCCACCAAAGCTTGGCCCGCAACCATCTCGCCTTTTGCGACTTGGCAACGGAGAACTAGCAGCGCGCGTACGATATCGTCCGCGAACACCACGCCCTCACTGTTGCCCGCGTGAACCGCCGTAACTTCGCCCTCGCCGACGCTCTGCGCCCGGTCCCCAAATTTGACGTTGGCGGCTGGGCATGGGTGTACAATACGGCGGCCACTATCCGCCAGGGGGCGAAGCCCGACACGGACTCCAAGGTCCTCGAGGCCAAACTCTCACTCAACTGGGCAGGCCCCTACAAAGTCCTCGCAGTTGGCCCCTGCTCCTTCACGGACACCCCGGACGGATCTCTCTTTTGGCAAAGCTCCTGTATTTGGATCTTCCTTCCGATATGCCCGACGCTGATGCTCGTCGGCGTGTTTCGGTTCACCACTGCAAGCCTCGTGCCAATCCCCACGACCGTGGCGACATGCCGAAATATTTGCCAGCGGGGTTGACGCAGTACGTGCTCAACAACTTCTCCAAGAATCTCCCCCGTGCCACGTCACCCAGGACGACGCCTCGACACCTCTTCACAGACTCGAAGTAGAAAAGATTACCGGACACCAATCGGTTCGAGGTCGAGGTAGCGTCATCGCGGTAATGTCCGAGATGCACTGGACAGGACTATCTCGTCCGTCCTGGGAACGGGAAATGGACCTTCAGCTCTCTCGCCACGCAATTTCGCGCTACTAGGCCGGCACCCCGAACCAGCACCACCAAACCAACCGCCTGTACCACCGAATGAGAATCGGCGCGGCACAACGGGAGCTCTCTCGGAGTAACGGCGAACGGTTTTTGGGACCCGGTTGTGTCTGCGCATCGCACGCCGACTGGTTTCGCCGATACTGCAACACCGTGCTTCCCAACGGGGCCCACTTTCGGTGCAAAAGCGACGACGGTCTGTGATGGCTCGGAAGAATCAGCGCGACTACGCCCACGGATGGAGTATATTTGATTCGATTTTTGTACGACCCGGGACCGATCAAGCTCCCTCTTTCTCCGGCGCGCTACACGACTTCGGCGAGAGCTGCACGAGGCTCTTGGTGTCTGCAAATTCACTTGGCTAGCGCGTTTGTTTGGGGAGTCTAGTGTAACGTAGACGAATCTCGAGGCGCCGCCGTGGGTAGCTTATTTTCGCTTCTCGGCTGTTCTCGATTTTTTTTCTTGACGTTTTTATCGATTTTGGATGATAATTTGTTTTACTTGTTGGCATTTTCCGAGTTTTCAGGTCTGGGTTTTTTCTGGCAAGTGTGTTCCTGTGTGGGTTGGTTGGTTCTTTGGTTGTGCTTTTTTTTCTTGGGCCTGGTTAGGGATGGTTTTTGCGTTTCCGTCCTGCCTACCCCCCCCGCTCAGTGCCGGGGCTGGTCTGGGTAATCGGGTCATTCATTTGTGGCACAGGACATGTTTCCCGAGTTGTAGCCTGGGTATTCGGTGGTTTTTGACATCTTCCGTGTTATTATTTTTTTCTCGTTTTTCATGTTCACTTTTCACTTTTTCATGCATCTTCCTCGCCCCCCCGCCGCGGGTGACATGGCGATGGTTTTTCGTTGACGATTTTTACCTGCCCATTTTGGCTACGTCTTCCTTTTTTTTTCTGCGTACTTTGCCGGCTTCGTTGCCTTGCCGTTCAGAGGTGTGGGAGTGGGTTCTGAGGAGCCGCATCTTCGACTCATATTCTAGTTTATGGAATCGAGGTTTCCATGAATATCCCAGAATTCTGCATATATGGCTCATCAGAGTGGGCTAGTGTTATGATACTGCTTCGTATGAGGCCGAAAGCCCGGTAATTACTTGGGTTCAGGCACTGGGAGCGTATTTGTAGGACTTGGAAGGCGTATCTTAGGTGGAAAAACCAGGTGTTTTCCAAAGAGCCACGAGCGTGGTCTCGGTCTCCGTCGTGACGAAAAGAATAAAGCTGTTATTTTATCTGTAAGCAAGCAACACATGTGAGTACCAACGAGTACCGGCTTAATAGGCAGACCTACACAGGGATACAAAATGTGCCGCTGTCCCCATGAAAATAACAATACCGTGTAACATTGAGTTCAAGGTTGGGACAATTGGTATCCCTTGTTAGTTTTGCCCACTGAGCAGGTGCTCGTTAGTACCTATGTGTGTCGAATGCTTAGAAATGGAAGAAAATCAGTTTTCCTCCTTCCAAACACGAGGAGAGACTGAGAGCAAGGACGTTACCTCGCCGGGGAAAAATCCAAGATACGCCTCCCAAGTACGATGTATAGGTGAGTGCCGACCTTTCGGTCTCATTCAAAGCAGTATCATAACACTAGCCCCCTCTGATGAGCCGTATATAAAGAAATATAGGAAATTCATGGAAGCCCCGATTCCACGAGCTAGTACATGAGTCGGACATGCGGCTGCTCAAAACCCTCACCTCTGAATGGTGCTGGTTCGGGATTCCGGCCCAGTAGCGCGAAATTTCGTGGCGAGAAAGATGGAGGCCATTTCCTGTTCCCAGGATGGTCGGGAGAGTCCTGTCCACTGCGTGTCGTACACCACCGCGATGACGCCACCTCGACCTCGAACCGATTAGAGTCCAGTAATCTTTTCCGCTTCGAATCGTCGAAGAGGGGTCGAAACGCCGCCTTGGGTGACATGGTACGGGGGGGGGCTTCTTGGAGAAGCTGATGGGCGCGTATTGCGCCGACCTCGCTAGCAGATGCTTCGGCATGTAGCCACGGTCGTAGGGGATGGTACAGGGCTTGCAGAGCTGAACCGATTCGAGCCGGCGAGCATCAGTGCCGGGCAGATCGGAAGGAAAACCCAAATACAGGAGCTTAGCCCCGAAAGGAGAGCCGTCCGGGGTGTCCGCTGAGGAGAGGGTCCAACTGCGAGGATATTACAGGGGCTCGCCCAGTTGAGTGAGAGATTGGCTTTGAGGACCTTGGCGTCCATGTTAGGCTTCACGCCCTGGCGGATGGTGGCCGCCGTACCGTACACCCACACCGGGTGCCGATGCTCATACCGATCCACCAATAGAAACGTTCGAGCATACGTAGTGCGCGTGCGGTTCCCAGTCGGTAGGGAGCTGTGGAATGGCAAGCCTGCATGACCCAGGGGAGCATGAGTAACGGCACACAAATGCAAATAGGCTCGTCGTTCAATAAACAAACCGCACGATCCACCGGTCGTTGCGTGCCAGGCGCAAGGGCGAGACGGCTCTCGGACGAGTAGGACGATGCCCGCGTCGGTGGTGTCCAATCGTAGCTTGCTAGCTAGCTCCTGGACCTTCGCAGAGGGATGGCGCTGGTGAGAAGGGAAACACGATAAAAAGTCGGCGGGCAAAGCTTCGGGCCGGCCGAGGGCTATGCAGCGCATGGCGGCGTTGTACGCGAGCTCGGCCTGTTGTCCACGAGCCTAGTCGGCGTGCGAATAGCGCGCTGTGGAATCACCGAGCTGAAATTCGGCAGCTGCGCCGAGGGCATCAAAAACGGTCGTGGCCACGGGCGGGTCATATGGCGGTGGAAGTCGTAAAAGAGGATTTCCCACAGGCTCGGCGCGGTCGTGGTCGGACGTCGTGGGTATTATCGGGACTGACGAGGCGACAGAAGAAGCGGCCACAACGACGGATGTGGACGTTCGTGGCCGTGGGACACGCGGCGAGGTGATAGCACGCTGGGTGGATGGTCTAGGGGCCCCGCCGAACCCAAAGCCATAATCAACAGCAGGCGGCGCTATGCCAGCGGCAGCGACAATTCGTCGGTATGTCCGGGTGGAGATACGGACTGAAAGCGGCAAAACAGTCAGAAGCGCCGGGTTTTCAGGCGGCAAGGGGCAGACGCGTCCGGATCGGTGATCACCTCCGGGATATTCTCCCTGTGAAATTCTCGTCGGAAGAGGAGCGCGCTGGGCGACAGTTGTCGCTGCGGTGGGGGTTTCTGCAAAGCCCTTGTCGCCCCCTGAGGGTACGACCAAAACCGAAGCGAAAGCGGTGTTGGCGGTGGATGAAAACAAACCCAAGCCGGGGCGGCAATCGGAGATGGTGACGGAAGCAGATGCACGAACGACGAACCTCCCGGAAGGAGTAGAAGCGTCGTCAATCCTCATGCGTGGTCCGCGTGCGCGAGAATCGCGAAAATCCGAGGTGAAAGGGCAGTCCACCCACCCCGGTGCTTTCGGGGCGGGGCACCAGCCCTCTCAAGCCGACACCGGGAGTCAGTGAACAGCTAGCGCGAAGCCCGCAGGCTTGGATGAAGAAAATACCGCCGTCCCCGGCAGTGGTGAGGCTGCTGGACCCGCGGCGGTCGTGTTATGTTGCGGGCTCCGGCAAACGGGATAGAAAAGCAGCATTTCCATTGGCGCTGCCCTTACGGTACTCGAGTGTGTAATCGAACGCGGTGGGGAACTCGAACCCCCGCTGGACGTGCGCGTTGTGGTACCCTACTTTACTGATGCTCTCGAGTGCTTTGTGGTCCGGAAAAATTGCGAACCTTCGTGCCCCATAGGTAACCTCGAAGTCGTTTAATGACCATGACAATGCTGCCAGCTTCCAAGTCCAGCGAGGTCCAGAGCCTCTCCGAATCGAGGGCAGCGCGGGTGATACACGCAATGGGCCAATCCGAGCTTCATGTTATAGCGCGGCACCAAACCGTCGATGCAGGCGTCGCAGTACACGTGGAAGGGGTAGAAGCCGTCGACTACGGTGTTCCAGTCGGGGGAGACCAAAATTGGTGGGGCAGCGTGCTCGGCGAGAATCGGGCGTACGATAACGTCCATAGCCGGCGTCAACTCGAATTTAACGCCTTTCTGGAGAAGGGCGATGAGAGGGCGTATTCGCTTGGACAGATTGGGTAGCAATTTACGATAATACCCCACGCCGTACATCAGCGCGTGGACCTGCTTGAGATTCCGGTGCATGGGTATTTTCAGTAGAGCCGACATTTTTTCCGTATTTTGGGCGTACACCCGCAGGCGAAATGGAGTGGCCCAAATAAAATTGCACCCGTGGCGCCTAGGCGAGCCATCGAGGGGGAAAGCTTGAGGTTGTGCTTGCGCTGGCGCCCGAAGAGGGCTCGTATCGTCTTGACGTGGGCCATCGGATCAGGATAAAAAACGATCATATCGTCGAGGTAGGCCGCTACCTGAGCCAAACCTTTAATGACTTCGTTAATCATATTGATGAACTAGCTGGACGAAGCACTGCTACCCTGGGGCATGGTGACCCACTCGTAGAGGCCTGTGGGAGTGCATAACACGGTCAGTGGAGCGGTGTCCTTTTGTGCGGTAATCTGGTGGAGCGAGGAGACGAATTTACCGAGGGAAAACACCCGTGCCTTCGCCAGGGAGTCAAGGGCTTGGTCCACGCGAGAAATGGGCAGCTCGCTGAAGCTGCTGATCTGGGTGAGTTTCTTGTAGATCACGATGATCCGAACGCCTCCAGATTTCTTCGGGATGACCACCAGCGGGCTCGAGTACGGACAGGTCGAGTGTTGGGTCAGGTCTGCCGCAAGGTACTGGTCTGAAGAGGCCTCGACTTTCTCGGCCATGATGAGATTGATGTGGTGCGGCCGGGACGTGACAGAAGCGCTTCCTTCGGGGAATAAAATCACGGAAAAGAAGAGGGAGCAGGAACCAAAATCCAACTTGGACTTTGCGAAACATCAGAAAATTCGCAGAGAACATCCCCCAGTTGTTCGATGGCCTCCGGGATCCAATCCGTGCCGTGAAGATCGAAACCCACCGCTCGCAGGTGTAACGGCAAACGTGTTATGACGCGCAGGAACGCAGCCGGGCTGTTCGGGACTCAAACCCTCGAGCAGGGTAGGCGAAGGCGAGGCTGGAGCTGCGAGAGGTGAAGCCGTAACAGCTGAGATACCGGAGAAACCTCAGATAGGCCGGAGGAAGGTTTGGGGATCGGTGGTCGTCCTGTAAAACGTCCAGCGGGACGCTCATCGATGGGGCGTGGGTGACTCCGAAGATGTCCCCCAGCTCGAGATCCGCCACTCCAACGAGGGGAAGAACCTGTCCCCCGGAGGCGACGAAGTGCTCCCCAACCGTAGTCAGGTCGGGCTGGGGCATCATGTCGACCAAGTAGTGCCCATTGAGTGCGGGGGGCCTTCGCTGCGAACCAAGTCAACAGCAAGCAGTTGAGGATCGTCGGACAGGGTGACGCCTACAGCGCCCTCGTGGCGTAAATGGAAAAACCTCCACCCGAAACGGCGGGTCGATGGCGTGAGCGGACACGCCTGTCGGGGCGTAGTGAAGTAACTCCAGCTCACCGAAAATGCGTCGGTCCGACGGCCAAGGAGGCAAAGAGCGGTAGGAGCGGGTTTTTAAATGTATCCAGCTGACATTACCCAGCAGTATTGCATGCTGCATCACTGAGGGGGGAACCCCGCAGGCCCAACTGCGAGGGAGCACGTAGCCTGATCTTCTCGAAACAAATGAGCGCCCAGGCGTACACTGGTCCAAGTTTTCAGGCAGGCCGATTCCCAAAGTCCCCTCAAGAACGAGGGGCGCATTTATTTCTCCTTGCACGGGATGGATGCCGCACCAACCGAAAGCATGATCCAAAGCATACCGTCTGATGAAAGTATGTGGGGAGCCAGTGTCGAGAAGCGCGACACAACCAAAAAGGTGCGAGAGCGCCAGCTCCGCTGTGAATCGCGATTTTGTTAATATAAGAGGCGTCGTCGAGGGTAATGGTGCCCCCGACGAGGCGGGGACCGTGTTCTGACAGCGCGCGGAAGGGGTCGATACTAGATTCGACAGATAAAGTATCGGAACTATCGTCAGCAGGCGCGTCAGGAAAATAGATCGAAAAGGGAGGACGTGGGCATGCGCGGGCCACAGCCAAAGGGCGGGGCGGCGGTGGTGAAATCTCATGAATTTCGCCGGGCGTGGTCGGCGTGCAAAATTACTGAGAGGAGGCGGGGTGTGCCAACCCGGCCTCACTTGCGTGAATAGTGTCGCGATCGTCGGTTAAAGCCTTCCCGAGTCATTTATTTCCTCGCCCCCGAGAGAGGTCTTGGGCGTCGGGGCTGTCTGCCCGGAGGCCGATGCCCCACACGGGGTCAAAAGGGCTGGCTGCAGCCGAACGTTTGGTGCCAGTGCGTTCGATAGATGCCTGCTCCATGGCCGTGTTCTTCGTGAACTTGGCGAAAGTGCCAGCGAAGACGGCGTCTTCCCGAAAGCGGTCCCAGATAGCGCAGTCGAAGTTATGCACGCCTCGACCGATGCTATTGTGCTCGTGTGGGTCTGGCGAGGACATAATCCGCTCAGCTGCGCCGTGGTCCTGGAAAAGGCGAGCCTTATCGGTCATCACATACACTGCTCCGCGCCGGAATATGACACATCAACGACGAATGACGGGGACCACTGCGAAAAATAGGGAGCTTCCCGAACAATACCACCCGCTCCGTTGAATACTCGAGAGCAGGGTCAAAGACCGACGGTGCTGAGCCGTCGGTGGCCGTAGTTACGGTGTGTGGGCGGGGGGATGTGCTTTTCCGATATCACACTGAGTCCCTGGTGCACGAGGCGAGTCCGGTTCCACGTATACTATTAATAGTTGTACTGGTGTACTCAATGAAGTAGTAAACTCTTGAGTTACTGTACCGGCGGTTCGAACGTTAGCTAGATACACAGTAGTAGTAGTAACCCTTGACGCGCAGATCGTAATTGGACCCGTGTGACATGGTATTCATGCTATCCCTGCTTCCTCTCTTATGTTGAGGAAGCGTGTTTCTGATGACAGGCGTCAAGCAAATAAGTTATATGCCCGCAGTTTTCTATGAAACTGCATCGAGGGAGGCAAACCGCCTCACTCACGAACATGGGGTGAGCCTCTCAGCAAGCCCTTTTTCCTCCTGACGGCGCCTCAATCAGGGTCCGGGCGGTCATTAAGCAAGGCATGAGGCCATCGACTCTCTCCAGCCACACTCTCGTTCTGCTTGATGAAAAATTAGTAGCCCCGCCCTCTCGACACTATTTCGAAACAAAAAAAACAAGCTGAAATCACAACGAACTGCTGTTAAATGCGGTAACCACGACTCCTCCATCTTTCTACTACTCGTGAGACCGCTGCTTACAGGAATGTAATCATGAAGTGAAATATATACCACCATACATGCAGCATTACGAGTAAAAAACTTGAAGCTAACTCTTTATTTTGGCTATTTCAGGCCCCGACTTTTGGCGACATCGACATCGCCAACGACATTGCATGGCCTTGCACCCTTCACGGTCTCGCTGCCGCCCTTTCCCGCCCCCGACGGCTGTAACAACACCGCCCTGAACAACCACATGGCTTATATACCACCCGAGGAGAAGAAGCGGCACATTACGGTTGCGTATATACCTGGTACCTGGTACTTATCGAGAAGACATAATTTCCGTTCGGACCACTACTGCAGTCGTACAAAAAGGTCGCGTCACACCAGAATGCGGGCAGGCGGCACGGTTCTTGGCTGCGTACCATATACCGGCGAAATTTCGTACGATGAATTGCAGCGCGCGCACTTAATTATCACGTGCGATGGATAATGGGTAGGATACCGTTCACTACTCGTATCGTTCTCGGG
>JBBMHQ010094705.1:0-10398 GCA_037834295.1 Postelsia palmaeformis | reverse complement strand
CGTAAATACATGTTACTGAACTGGTACAACGATCATACGATGTATAGCGGAGCATCACGTTCCGTATTCATCGGGGACGGGCCTAAATTTACACGATGTTGCACGGAATCAGAAAAGTACGGTATGGGCCCCCTCCCGGTTCCACGTCCACTCCGATGGTATTTTAAACGCCAGCCGTGGAGCACAGACACAATCATGCAAACGCAACGCCCTCACAGTCACGATCACACCAGTTCGAGGATACATACCAGGTATATGTCTAAGTCGTTCAGATCGCAAAAATCAGGGAGTCGTCTACGCGTAAGGCATAGAGGTTGTGCAAGGTGAATCGGCACTTTGCGCATCAAAGACCAAATCAGCCTATTCCCTGAGGCAGATGAAGTCGAAGTTGTCATTCGACGTGCGCTGGAACCAGTTATTACAGTTTCCGTCGTCCTGCAACAGAAAAGTCGGAGGAGGGGGGGTACTCAACGGTGGTATTGCGTCGGGAAGGAAGCGCTAGCGAAGACGGAGTTAACGCCATGGACGGAACTGTCGCGAAAAATAGACACCCTGATATATTGCAAGATAGAAAAAGACGGAGACAAAGATTTGAGACTGATTTATTTTTCTCCAGAGCAATGTTCGCAAACCTTCGCCGCTGCTTAGTGAAAGCGTTCAAACGAAGTGTGGCATTCATACAACGGACCAAAGGGTTGCTTGCGACAGTTACGGAAAAATCAACATCGTGTTGACGGTCACATCAGACTTCCAACTACGGTAGACTACGTACGATCGAACGAATAAATCGAAAGCCATTTGGTCTGTGAGCCTCATTAGGAGTGCCGAGGGTCAAACCTAATGCCATAAGCTCGGCAACGTCCCGGGTCACCCGTTCGAATGCGTCTTCATCCACATTGTCGATCTTCGTATGAGCGGTTGGAGCAACGCAGACTCAAACCAAACAAGACACAGCAAAAAAATAAGCTGATTCCTTCAATTATCGTTGGGAATGTCATGTCAAGGCGGAACAAGGATAACCAAGGCAGGAACCGAGGTTAAAACAGATTTCTGCTAACAGCAACGGTACGCCAAGGTACCAAGAAAGCATTTGGAATGCAAAAAAAAGGGCGAGGCAACGACAAAGCAGATGAACCATATATCGATGTGCATGGCAAAGGTTTCTCTATCGTCAAGAACCATGCCCAGGCAACCCAGTAACAGAAGATACACTGACCGAGCACGCCACCAAAGTGGGGCAAGTATATTGAAACAACAAGAACTACGCCAAGAACGCAGGCAGGGTTGCTTGTTGGGAGATAATATTTCCGACAAATGAGTCTGCGTCCATGTTTCCGACATGGTGACCACCAAATCTCGTTCGAAACACAAGCAGAAAAGCGTCAACAAGGTACGGCTAGCCAAACCTCCCGTCCAACACTAAATCAAAACACGGCCACACAGATGGCAGGCGAAGAAGCGAAGGCATTGCAGGCGAACCGAAGGCGAGAGTAGCGCAAGACAACAACAGAAAGGGCTCACATAGCGGACGTAGTTTCCTTCAAATACGGTGTCCTCTGGCAGCTCGAAAGTGGCGTCGAAAGGGCTGGAGATGGCTCCACCGTCCTCGCTGGCTACGTTGTTCTCGAACACTGCTGACTTTTTAATGCTGCCCACGCACCGTGTCATTGATTTGACGTTTTGGGGGGGGAAATAATGGTCCGGCAGAACACAAGCGGTGTGAACTCTCGGAAAATTGCATCATCGTCGTTGTTTTGGTCGCGCGTGCAGAGCAACATAAACATGTATACAGTGTTTTGGGTACAGAAGTATTAGGGTCGTTGGGTGGAGCTACCAGGAAAATGGAGTGAAAAAACAACTATTATGATACGTAGAAAAAACTTCAACAATATTTTTGATTGGAATCTGGTTTATAGTTACACGGTGTTTCCTTCCGTACCTAAGCAGTGGGGTAGATCGTTGGTCGGGTTGGCTAACTTCGTTCAGGATATATAATGCGAGATTGTTTAGGTAGGGTATGAAGCTTCAATTGCGTACGGGTCTCAGCCGTTACTGCCGCTGTGGGCACTCGTCAGCAGTACGTTCTCCCGACCGGGTCGACACTAGGCGTACCAAGCTCGAATGATGTATTCGTCGCTCGGCTTTGGGGCAGCAG
Organism: Postelsia palmaeformis; assembly: GCA_037834295.1. Classification (NCBI taxonomy): domain Eukaryota; class Phaeophyceae; order Laminariales; family Laminariaceae; genus Postelsia; species Postelsia palmaeformis. The sequence goes on along the minus strand of JBBMHQ010094705.1, from coordinate 8,243 downwards.
CTATGGGGTGCGGCCGAGAGAGCGGGTGATGGTGCGGTCACGCTTGGCACACCGCGGATAGATACTCCGTTACCCTGGGTTGACTCTAAAATTTGCAGCCCCTGAGCGAGTATACTACTGCCGGCGTCAAGATATAGCTGCTCTATATCGGAAATTGTCGATCCGTCACCTTTGTGGAAAACATGCCAGGTACCAGTACATGATACGAGCTGAAACCTGGAGCTCACATGACAGTATCGTAGTTCGCGATTGCGCCGCCGTTGGCCTCGGTAAATCCGTCCTCGAAAATAACTCCTCCGTTGAAATACAAAATGCCCGTGTTGCTCACCTGAAATCAGAACACCGCCGAGACAGAGAATTACCAAGATGCTTCCGTTGAGGAAAAAAGTTCTGATAATACTGAGATCGTGACAGAGAAGACGCAGAAACTCATACCTAGAACATAAAATTTGGAAAAACGGAACCTCATCGCTAATAGCAACAACTCACATTCCTGGAACTTAGGTGGCGAACAACGCAGTTGAAAAACGATAAAGAAACGATTTCCGGGGGTAACGCCCTGTACCGCATCTCAACACCAGAAGGCGGGGGCGAGGCCGATGGGTGAGCGTGAACATCCGGACCCAGAAACAAAACCCGGCAGTACCAAACTTTGATTCCCATGTCAAAATCAATTTACTACAGGGAGAAAGTCCAACAGGGGGGTAAGTACCACATCATTACGGCGTACATACTCAAATTGAATTTCTAGGTAACGATATATCTGTGTTTCACAATCGCGCTGAACCACAACTACACAATTACGCTGACCTACGGTGCAGGACTCAACGTTTCGGTCGAATTTCCTGTTTAGACGCAATTTCTGGTAAGGATAGTAGCACGCCATTCTCATGAGGCTCCTTTGCGCGAGGTGCTTCGGGTCGGTTTCGACGAGTGTTTATTTACTGCGTGCAATCCTTCTAACATCATCAAATCGATTTCTACTTTGAGACAACCATAAGTGGATACCACTTCTTAACTGACAACAGGGGGGCTAGCCCGTGGTGATATTGACGCCTCGGGGGGCCGAGATAAATCACCCATTGGATTTTCATGTGGTAGACATACGTGCGTTAACTCCTCCGCTGTGGAAAGGTAGCCCCGTCAGAGCAAATGTTTGGACATAAGAAACAGTGCACACTATATTGCCGGGCGAGCGTTCACCTGCCCACCGCTGTCTCCGCTGTCGTACGTGCGGTTTCCACGAAACAGCGCAAGCGACTTCTTGAGGAACTTCATCACGCCATTGTTGTTGATCGCCCCCCCTCCCTGCCGAGCAAAATGTACGTAAAAAAGCGAACAACAGAAAATTGAGGTTGGGGTATACGGGAAAGTCGAAGGAAAATCAGACGAAATCACACAAAGACGATGGTGCTCTCGCTGAAAAACCTCTAACTTCCGTGGCAGCAGTAGTTACGCCTGCCAGCATCGAGGAGCGTTGGCTGCACAGAGGCACTATAAGGCACGACAATAATGTATCGACAACTGATTTCAACATTTTGTCACCCGCGGCGATCACCGTCTTGATCTTTCGGAGGGACGTTACCCGATAAAGTACACTGCCTCAACAGGGCATATCTTTTGCTCAATCTAGTTACCGAAAATATAGATGGGCGTGCGATGTTAAAGTGTTCCTGCTTACCTGTGCCTAGAGGTGTGCCAGGCAAGGAATCTATATCCACTACACGTCGTGCTGATGCCATCTGTGGTACTGTGACGGCTACGACAATCGAACTTTTACGAAGCCGATTAGGGGCGGGATATGTAAGGCGCAGGTGAAACTATGTGTGTAATAAACACGGGAACACAATCGAAATTTGCTTGCGAACGACAACAATCCTCACACACATGTATCGAAAGAAACACGCGACAGCAGTAGTCGTCGAATAACAAAAGGAGCAAAGCAGAGTGGAAAAAAATATATATTCCAGTGTAATGGTGGTGACACGCGAGTTAAGCAACCAAGATGCACGTGAGAATATGACATAGGATAATGACTACCAAGACGGTGACAAAAAGAACAAAAGTCTTAGCCAATAACCACGTCCGTCGTTCGCAGACAACACGGAATGAAGGTAACCAGGCACCAAACCTGACGCGAAGAGGGATCAGATTCCGGAAAACATCGACACGACGACATAGAGTCGCGTCACACACAGGCGAAAACTAATGCACACGGCTCGAGCGTAAAAACGTGGGGCTCCTCGTGCGGTATATGGGCTGCACGTTCCCACCGTCCGCATGTTCCACAAACCAAATGTATTCGATGTCGCACACAAAACGAGAACGCAGATTGCTGCAGTGGCCCATGGTTGTGTCTACGAGCAGGACTTCGTATTGCTACTTTCTCAATCAACGCCAGCGATCGGATAATATGGAGCCCCCGAAACAAAAAACCTCATGAAAGTGTCGAGGTGCTACCCATTTTATCGCACGCGTGGATAGGGGAAACGCGCGCAGTAGACCAATATACAAGTGCGGTCGCCGAAAATAAAATAAAAAGCAAACTCGAAAATTGTCCAGTTTAAGAACGGTTCGCGTCATTCATGTATATAAAAAGACCAGGGTGAGATGCACACCTTTCAATCAAGGGCGAGTGAATTCTTCACAAAGACGAGGAAGGGTTCATACAGCATAACCCGTGCCTGCCGCCAATACATGCGCTGCGCGCCGAACGAAGCTAAGCGGACGAACATCGTGCCCGCACGAAAGCAAGAAAGTTTTTTTTTATTGAACAAAAAAACCCCCCAAGCTTAGCCCCGTCCTCACGTACCGCGCAAGCGTTGTCGAAGAATTTAGCGCTTTTAAACATGGTGACCTTCCCGTCGTTGTAAATCGCTCCGCCTTGGTTGCCCTCGTTATCCTGTGAGGACACCGGAACACAACGCAGCGCAGGTAGCATCAACAGCGACACCAGCATCAGCGTGAGAGTTAGCAACGAGGTGAGGGGGCCAATGAGGGTTTAGGCCGTCATGAGAAGGCCTTTGCCGAGTATAGAGCGTGCCACTAGGGTCCGAAACAGAGACAGCCAACCTGAAGGATATGGCAATGTACAGTACCACGCATTTAAGTGGTGGCGCGCTTTTGAAGGCGTTTTGAGGTGTGCCACGGAAGAAGCACAACCCTAGTTTTGTAGATTGGAGGTGCCTTTCAAGCGACGACATTTTTACCCTACGGAAAATATACCGTTTTGCAGATACCGTTTTGTAGATATATAGAGAAGCTATGTTCGATACGGGATATAACAGGGCTCGCAAAAAGTAAAGATGCAACACTTAGTGGATGAAAATAAAGTGGGTACATTCGTCTGTCGCTCAGGTGAGGTGGGAAAGAGTGTGTAGCTTGAACTGTACTAAAGTGAAACCCCATATTGCAGTACGCCTCGGAAAGCGTAATGCAGCAGTAGAGGAGGCCACCTAGCAAAACGAGGTGACACAGACAGTGGAATCCGCAGTTGGACCGAGAGAAGTGCAAAATATATATCATATATTATTCGTTTACCCGTAGTACGACTATATAAGTAGAGCCATCCCACACTAAGAGTGAACCTGAAGCTCCTAAGCCCCTCACATGAGGAGCTCAATATCCCACCCGACACAGTACTTGGGACAAACATGTTTGTTCTACCCGACTGGCACTTGCATGCGCTAGTCTTGAAGCGAATGTACGTGTAAAATTTTGATCCTAACTGATAGTTACTCACATGAGAAGCTTCAGTGGTCGGAAACCTTTGTCCCGAAACGTGCAAACCCTAACGTGGGTTGACTCAGTAGTATGTTTGACCCGAACCGATTTTCGCTGACGGGGCTCCTTGATGGGATAGGGGAGGTACCCATCCTATTCGTGTTTTTCGAGATGATTTGTCGCGCTCTCAAGCCATTTGACATTACTCGGGCTAACCCTTGAAGGACCGGACTCCCGTTGTCAAGGGCAATTCGCAACACGGGCCAGGTACATGTTTGAGGGACTCCGGGCTTATCGCAGCACTCAAAGGGTCAAGCTTGAGTCAAAATCATATATGTTCTGAGTTAAGAAAAAAAAGGCACTCCCGAAAAAGTTCGGCGCATCAGACTATTTAGGTGATAACATACCCCTACCACGCTGTGCTTTCATTTTCCCCACGATATGCATCATCGCAGTAGTTTGTTGTACCTGAGACAGAGTCACATCTACGATCAGGTAGCGACCTGGGTAATGGCGGAGTGATGGCACTTGAAAAAACGTCACGCGAAGACCGTGCCGCAGAAATTGTTTTGGGCGTGCCGGTTTCGGGGTTTCTCTCTTATCTGTGGCTTTGACGTCAGGACCTACAGTAAAATGGCGCCGGCCTTCGTCAACAGCACGGGCTTATTATAGTGCGGCCAATGCTATAATAGTAAGGTCTTTCATATACATCTCCGGTATACTGATATCAGTACGAGGTATATCCCCGTTGGGAGGGGAAAAAACTACAGTTCTCTGAGGAATACCCCATGTACGTGTATAGCCTACAGGGACGGATTTAGTAACCACTATTTTGAAAGATTCTGCTGTGTAGATTGTTGGCGGAGAAAAATTCATAACGGTACAGTCCAAAAGCTGAAGAACACAGTCGCATGATAATACAACAGTGCGGCATATTTCTCGTTTCAAATGATGCCCCGCCTCTCACTATAGGGTCGAACTCTCGGCAAGGCAGAATGTCACGAGTTGAAGCGGCAGACCAGAGTAGTCGAGGTATCGAGCATTATTCGATTCGATACTTCGACTTGTGGGGTGGTATGGACATATGATGAGTGCTTCAACTGCACACAAAATTCGCCTCGGTGATAATTGACAGTTACTGCTGTCGGAAGATGTAAGAAGGGGCTGTTGGCACTTGCTTTGCTTCGCCGCCGTGGGTCGACAACACCAAACCCGCAACCCCACACGCTTATATTAAGTTTTTTGTGTTCCGCAATAGTTCACCGGCGTATAGTGGAATGTTAGCGAAGTCAACTGAAAAAAAAGGCCATATATCACACTGCGTGAAAAGCCCCTTACCCGAGAGGACATACTTATGGAAAAATATGGAAACCCCCGCTACCGTGACATCGCAGCTACTGTAAGTCGTGCCTCTGCAAGCCGACGAACAACAAAGCGGGACAGGTACCCCGGGCGGTGAACTCTCGACCACGACTGATTCTTTCGGGGATCAGGTGAGGTCGACCTGTCCACGCACCCGAGCAGGGGCCTGTTCAGCTGGTGCACGCCAGAAGGACGGGTGGGGTTGGCCCACGCGGCGTTCTTTATGTCTGAACTAATGGCGGGGGTAAAGATATTTTCAACTCCGAAGAGGAATTGATCCATCCGCGTTGACACTCGATTGCGGCCACAAAAATGTTTTGTAGTATTACCAGCTAGAGCGGGACGTGAGAACAAAAGCGAAAAAAATTTATTCATGCTTCGTGGAGGTGTGTGTACGTGCCGGTCAAACCCCTTCTTGACGTTGGAGAAGGAGTCAGTGACAAAACTGCTGCGGTTAAAATTGAGGATATGTACTACTGCTATAACTTCCTTCACACAGAGTAACCTGGGTTGTTTCATTAGGCGGCGATACGGATTGTGTTTTCTTATCGGAGACAAGGGCAGCCTCTGAGTTATTCGCGCAACCTAACGGCACTCACGAGGCTCTGACGCCGGGACGAAAATTCGATATCGCCCTCGCGGAAATGTTTTTCTAAAAGGAACGAGGGACGTCGAAAACAACATTAGGCCAAATCCACTCGATGGGTTGGGAGGGTCAGAAAGCGCGGGTAGCGGCAAGGGGCGGGCAGGGGCTTACAAATGTTCCACAGTCGGTCATCTTCATCTTGCCCTTGAACACGATATCCCCGGTCTCCCCGTTGAATATGCCTCCGCCGTTACCGGGTGGGCTCTCTCCGCCTCCCACGGTTGCGCAGTCTGAGGCGAAAAAGTAGTCCTCGAAACGAATGGTCCCCTGCGATCACGGCCACGTAGTTATTGCCGATCGGTACGGTAAACAAAATGCGTGTCCATCTGCACAATCATACCGTTAAGATTAGCAGCTCCCGGTTGATAATGCCTACCGGTGAAAATGAGCACCCAGGTTTTCCCGGCTAATATGGTGTGCTCGGGATGACGCACGGTAGCACTCAATAGACAGCAATGTCTTTATGGATTTAAAGAACTATAAACAAATTCGAACAGCAGTTTCTCACCGAGTTGTGGATGCAACCTCCGAACCACCTGTCGGACGAAATGTCGGATCCCTCGTCCGTTACACTCATGATCGTTACGCTTGTCATGGACACGTCGTCTCTGAACCGGGCGTAGCCCCCTTCGGCAACGTTGAGAACACCACCGTTCACCTCCTGAAGTAAGAAAAAAAAGCGGATCAACATATTACGTCCAGAGGGACATTGTTGGGTTGCGCAGTGCACTATGTGCAATATTTCCGTGAGGGAGCGGGTGTGTCAAATACGATCATTAATGAACGAAACTAAATGATTCGTTATACGTAGAAACAAGCAGCTATTTTCAGTACCCATTCGGGGCAACGAAATATCGGCAGTTTCTGCCTCGTCTTTCCACATATTCGAAGAGCACCCCATGTGCAGGCGTGTGACAGCTTTTCTACTAGACGGAGAAGATATCAGTGAAGGAGAATCAAGACGCTACATGCAACCCATTGCAGCCACACTTCTGGGTTTGCCTCGAATGTAACAGGCGGAAGCTGGGTTTGCTCTCGGGTGTAAAGCACCTCGGAGGAAAATGCGTCGATTTTGGCTTTGCTAACGACACAAAGCGGGATCAGCGCGTATATCATTAGGTTGGCGTACGTGGTGCACGTGTCATTTGCCAAGGCGAGTGTGTCAGTTGTTGCACCTGATGGAGCACGCGCTGACGAATGCGGATCGAAAGTATCAAATATCACAAAATTGTTACACAGCGGATTGTGAACCGACTACCGCGTTCACAAGTCATAGAGCAGGAAAATGTTGGGTGTGCAACTGGGTACGCGGGGAATTAATGGAGGTATAATAGTATATTTGCGGCTAGTTTCATCTTACAGAAAACTCCCCGAAGTTGCGCACTTGTAGGCGCACTCCGTTCGGTGGTGCATGCTACAAGAGGCGTGTAGGCAGCTACTTGTTAAGCTTCTCCAATGGAAGTATATATACTATTGATACTAAGGAGTCAACCACATACGGACCTTGACAAAAAGTGAATATGCAACCTCATGGGCAATGACATGGATAACTGTACGTAGCATATACCACGTACGAATAAAAACCCCCCAAGAACTCTGTAATATCAACGATATCAAGCCATTCCTGAGATGAGGAGTCACGCCACTTAAAAAAACCTTTGGCAAGTGAATTATAACCCCGAGATCGACGAAATTCCATGCTCATACGGAAAGCTTGATGTCTGCTGAATTCCCGAGATAACAACGCACATGTGCCTTTTTGGGTCCACTCTACGAGGCAGCTTGAAAACGTGTTGGCGAAGGGGCAGCAAGACGACGCGATCCCCGTCGCGGGCGCAGCAACGATCCCTGTGCTTCGTTTGATCGCGTGAATGTCTATAACCGAACTGGAAGATCAAAGTGCTTCCATTTTGAAGAATGGACGGAGCAGTAGCTCTCCAAACTTTTTCAATGACGACAGGTTGTGATTAGGCGGGCTCGACACACAAGTGTTCAAGACGCCGACTATCGCTATTCCTTAGGGAAGCGATAATATTTGTTGCGTTCATGAAGGTTTGAGGTGCCTGTCGTCATACGTCCAGGAGCGGAAGACGCAACACAAAAAAAAACAACAAAACCAGCAGCGGCAGCAGCATCAACAACGACTGGCAGAACAACCACTACATAATCAATCAACAAGCGGCACTGACACACACCTGGCGTTTGTTGTCGGCGCCGGTGGTAAAGGAAAGAGCGACGTCCGCCCGAAGCACACCAGACGACACCAGGAAGCGGACGTTCTCGAACGCGTACACCTGGTCACTCGCGAACGACCCCCCCTCCTGGGCCACAAACTTGAGTTTGTTGTTCATCACCTCGAAGGTCGTCCACTCGTCGCAGGCTATACTCGCCGAGGTGAACACCGCGTCGGTGTCGCCGGAATTGACGGCAAGGTCTACGGCTTGCCTCAAGTCTGCGCAGGTAGCTAGTCCGAGCATTTGTTTCGGGAGCCAGTGAAAAAGCGAGGGAGGGG
>JBBMHQ010094694.1:0-10399 GCA_037834295.1 Postelsia palmaeformis | reverse complement strand
GACATGCTCCGTCCCGGCATTGTAGGGATGCGAGGGTCTATGGTCATACGGCTACGGCCATGCATGAGATCGAGTACGTATCTCCTATCGAGTACACACACACACCCTTGGTCTCCGCTGCCTGGCCCACCTCGGGTGGGCTGCAAGATAAAGGATGGGGGGAGAGGGTCCGACCAGCCGATAGTACTGAGATTCCTATGTTCCGGCCCGCTCCCCCGGCATATTCTACCTATTTTTTGGTACCGAAATAAACCTCGTACGCTCGCATCGCCCATTTGGGCTACTGACAATCTTGCACGCCTCTCACGGTGGCTGGGTCCCCGAAAGATCCCCCGCGATGTTCTCGGAGCCATGCCGACCGAACGGACGGACGGACGCTTGTTGTACCGCGGGTAACCAAAAAGCCCGAGTGTCCGGTACGACGATTACTGCGTGGCCCTACCATTCCACTAGGTGTTGGACTATGATTCCTACCGTTACCGGAGTCATGCCGACCGAACGGACGGACGGACGCTTGTTGTACCGCGGGGAACCAAAAATCCCGAGTGTCCGGTACGACGATTACTGCGTGGCCCTACCATTCCACTAAGGTGTTGGACTATGATTCCTACCGTTACCGGGGGCGGGAAAAAAATAGCCCCGCATTTCCACGCCCGTCCCGGGCACCTTAGACACGTCTTGCGCTGGAATGCCAAAGCCCGAGGAGCCTTCGCAATCGTACTGCAAAAATAACTTCGATCTAACTTTACTACCGGGATCCCTCTGGGCGGACTCCGATGAAGCCATGATATCGAAGTTAAACGGGCCCAAAGCCTCCCACAGCGGTTGGAACGCAATCGGTTTCAGGTCGATGACCGCGTCCCAAGAGGGTCGCGAATAAGCGTCCGCGATACCGTTGTCGGCGGTCGCGACCCATCATAATGACAGCATGTAGCCAAAGTCGACTTGCAGCATGAACAGCTGAGCCAACGGCGCGTGCGAAACGGGGTCGTTTGCCCTCCCCTTGCGGAATGCGCCCACGACTGACATGTCATCCACGTCGACCAGGAGCTGCGCCCGCCGCAAAGCGTCAAGGTGTCGGATGCAGAACTGGAGCAACACGTGGTACAAGGCGAGCATCTCCTTGCTGTTGATGTGCCGCGTCAGCCAGTCGTCCGGAAATACATCCCCCGCATGAAACGGTCCCGTCGTCGCGTTGACTACCCCTCCCCACGCGGTGGATGATGCGTCAGTTGGCCCCCGGTTAGGACGGCCGTAAAGTGGCGGGCCTTCTGCCATGGACTCTCGTGCGATGTGGACGAGATACTCGCCCACTGGCGTAACTCCCCGCGGAGGTCCACATACTCGTCCTGCGACAAATCGATTTGGCACAACCCCGACTTCTCGAGTTTGGCGAGTACTGTGAACTTGGCATGCGTCCAGAGGGACGCCAGGCGGATGGCTACCGTCATACTCATGCCTTTCCCCACGATGCGTTTCAACGTTCGAAAGGACAGTGCCCCCGCTTCGAGGGCGGTGTGCAGGAGGTCATGCAGCTTGTCCATTTTGTTCTGTCCTGGGGGTCGCGAAATAATGCAGTGTTAGCGCCGCAAAGCATTCCCAAGCACCACTGTATCTTGGTCGGGCGCAGGTCGCTCTTTTTGGGCGACACGAAATACCCGCACATCCATGACACCAACATGACCACGTGGATCGCTTCCGCCGCGGCCAACAACTGCTGCCGGGCCGGTTGTCCGTGCGTGCTCTGCACCTTAGCCAACCACGACTTGTCTATGTACGCCTAAGCGGGGATGCCTTTTGACCGCAGCGCCGCCTTGGCCTCTCTTAACGTGGGGTAAACGCAAGGGCTTTCCCACCTCCCAAACGGTAAGACTGTCCAAACGTAGTCTACACCCTGGTACCTCAGCCCAAACAGCGACCACGAAAAAATCAACATGGCATGAGTCTGTGGGAGCGGCGTCTACCTGTTCACCATCTCCTACATGGCGGTCCAATGAGGGTCATGTCGGGAGCGTGGCGGTGGCGGCCGTGGAGGGGGGGTTAGTTGACTTGCACCATGACAAACAAAATACTTGTTACTTTTTGTTGCTACAGGTGGCCGATGTTTGGAAACTGTCCACTGGCTGTCCACCTGTGCATTTGCACTGGCTGCAATCATTTTTTTCTACTCGTATTACCGGGTATATGCTAAAAACTAAAAACGCAACCCTTCCTTGGCGCAGAAAGCCATCAAGGCCGACCTATATGGAGTATAATATACGGCGACCTCGCACGCAGTCAACGCCGTCTGGGAACGAGCGATCTGCAATGCAATCAGACTTGCACCACAGGCTCAAATAAAAAAGAAAACACACGGCGGGGGGAAAAAGCGTACACATCTTATAATTCTTCCTCCACTGGGCCCGGGAGGCAAGGACCACGGAAAAATCAAAATCGGGCGCAACTCGGGATGGACTGTAACGAGATAAGTTCCACGCGTTAGCTCATAATAGCTCGCTTCTGCAGGTGCCGGGGTTGTCTAAATCGGCATCGTACAGCTCTCGCAATCGGTAATGGAAAAACACGATTATTACAGGCAGACACACTCGTAAAATAATGGGACCCTGTACATACCGGTGCGTTTCTTTTGGTCGCTTTGCTCCAAACATTTTTGGGCGCTTCGCGCCAGTGAGTTTAAGTGTCCATAGGAGGTAAGATCATGAAAGTGCGCCCAGATAGGCTCTGGTCGTCGAAGCCTCCCCCTCCAATGGCCGAGAACTGTCGCGAAGCGAAAGCACACGCATGCAGAGAGGGCGCGGTTTATGCGGATGCTGCATGCGCCGGAGGGTCTAGCGGCCATCGATACATTTGCGCATCTTTACAGTACCCGCACTCGCGCGACGTTCAATGCACAAACCGAGATGTGAAACGAAATCCTTTTATTTGTTCTATTCGCGGGATGCAAAGAAAGCTCGAACACGACACCTGTCTTGTGTATGCAAGTACTCGCGGGAGTGTACGGTATGTTGAGTTTCGAGGTCGTCTATCGGTACGCGGGTGCTTTTCGGGCTTGCGGCTGCAACGATACTCGCAGAAATAGTCGCCGGCGCCGTTGCTGCAACGATACACGCAGAAATAGTCGCCGGCGCCGTTGCTTGCAATAGGAGGTGCTGCACATACTCATACCGCTCATGTAAAATGGGAAGCGGGTACATATGGCTACGATACGCCGTACCGGGTACAACACAACATGCACATAATCGTTGATGTGTTGAAATGGGCGACATCAGCAACGAGCGGTGGTTGCCATGGTGGGCGCCAAGACCAGTCTGAGGAACCCCAGGACGCCGTTGTCTCCGATGGTGCGGTTGACCTCATAAGCGACTGCGTTGCGGAGAGTAAGGCCACCCAGAAGCGACACCATGTCCGCCGTTGCCGCACGGAAAAATATACCGGTAGCAAGCCGCCGTTGCCGCACGAAAAAATATACCGGTAGCAAGCCGCCGTTGCCGCACGTAAAAATATACCGGTAGCAAGTACGTACCGGTACGATGTAGCATGATGCCTGCTTGCCACCCGCGCAAGGAAGAAAATGTCTCAACGTCCAAGAATGCTGTCCGCGGAATTTACTCGATAAGTAGCCGCCTCGAAGACGAACCGCCTTATTCGCAGGGCAATCAGTGGTTGGGAGGTGACCTGCTTGGGTTCCTCGCCTTCTCGGTCGATCTAAGCAGACTTGGTATCCTATGATCTTGTGTTGGTTGTCTTGAAGCAGGCTGGCAGGTAGGTTGGGTTCAAACAAGCAATATCGTGTCCCCCTTTTCCTGTTTCGTCCCGCACGCCATTAAAAATATGAGAAACCCACAATCTCCTTTTTTTTGTATTTTGGTATTTTCGGTTTCTTCGATTTCCAGTGAGCCCGGCACCGCAGCATCATGTACAGCGCACAAGGAACATCATGAGCAGGAGCCCGTACGCCCCTCCCCTCCCCTATGGAGGTTGGATTCTGTCTTTCGCCATCCTGCTGGGAGGCTTTGCTTGGGCCAGGAGAGAAGATGCTGCCGCTGCTGCTATCTCGACAGGCAACGACAGCAACAACACCAGCACGGGAGGAGAGGGAGATAGCAGCAACTCATCGTCAGCGTGGTGGGATTGGGGGGCGGAGACGAGCGAGGATCAGGAGGAGAAGGATGAAGAGGAGGAAGGAGTAGGGAAACAGGGGGGGCATGGAGATCGAGGCTCCCGCACGCCGTCTTCGGCGTACGAGACAGACCAGGAGGTGGGAGCGAAATGACGCATCCGTACATCCCTCCCGTAGACTGTATACTTCTGGGCGTGTTCCCGCGTTGGCACCCCAACATAATAACGGCAAAAACAATGTTGTACCTACTCAGAAGTCGTTCAGCAGGAGTAGTGTGATGATCCCCACCCTGGACAATAGACTAAAGCCCCTGCAATAGCTATATAGTACGGTGCGGTGGATGGGCCTATTGTCGTCGGCGAAGTCTATCGATTGGCACGTTCCTCAATCCATTGTCGTCGATAATGTCTATCGATAGACTCGTCCCCAACATATTGTTGAGGCGGGAGTGTGCTGACGTACCTGGGTTGAAAGCCATTGTCACCAACAAATGGCTATCGACGGATAGCTTGCAGAATCGTTCGCGGTCGGCAGTGGCTATCGAGGGATACATTTCTTGATATATTGTGGCCGGCAAGGACTATCGATAAATTAATTAATCTAATAATATATTGCGCCATCCGACAATTGTAACGGCAATGGCTATCGATATACCTGGTACCAGGTACCTGGTATCGGTACATGTTTCTGAATCTATTGTGAACAGCAATGGCTATCGATAGACGCAATTATAATCTATTCTGACCGGCAATTGCTATCGATAGACATCGATGAAAATCTACTACTGTGGTGGGCAATGTGGACACCATACCTGCATATTTCCATACTTTGATTTATTAAGCACTGCAATACTTTGTGCCGCAGCAACGTCATACGTAGTTTTATCTTGTGATCACCACCACTGCTGTATGGAATGAGTGCATGGTGTATGGTGATGAGCAGCAACGTAGGTGCATGGCATAGCGTGAAGGAGGGCTGCAACGTTGTGTGTCTCATCAAGCAGGTAGGCACCATAGGGGCTATGTTGTTGCATTGTTGCATTGTCGGCTGTGTTGTTGTGGTTGGTACTGGGTGATATTACTAGTGATTGTTTGGGATAAGGTAGTAATATGCATATTATACCCTGGACAAAAGAAAGGAAATAGAACATTGCCGCTACAGTATTAATAGTAGCCCCGAAAAAGCGTGTATCAATGGATATTGTTAGCGACGACAGACTGGCAACGCTGGCTCACGATAGACATTGCGAACCGCAATAGACTGGCAGCACTGTCTATCGATAGATACTGGCAACCACAATGGATTGTCAACGCTGTCTATCGGTAGATGTTGTTGACGGCAATAGACTGGCAACGCTGTATATCGATAAATGTTGCCAGGGGACAACATATTTTCGGCAATGAATACAATACGCCCTTACCCTAACAATGGAGTCACAAGATTGTTCATAGATGGCCATTGTCCTGAACAAAATATGTTGGGAAAGCAACCGCGATATATGTTGTTCAAACAATAGACCAAGGCGTTCGCCTATCGATGGCTATTGCCGCCAACAATCTAAACGCAATTGTACCCATCAATAGCCATCGTCACCTACAAAAGACTGTTAGGCGTGATTTCGCAATAAATTATTGTCTAAACCTATTGTATACCGCGGAGTGATGCATGTCGATGGCCATTCTTGACGACTACCGAAGCTTATTTTGCCGCCAACAATAGGGACGTGGTTGTGTCCAACTATAGCCACCGCCGCCTACAATAGAGTGTTTGCCGGGCTCCGAAAAATATGAATCTGGCTTACTTCATTTCAGGCACGTAAAAAGTCAAGCTAAGAAACGGAAAGCTGAGGAAATTCTTGTAAAGTTGACCGACATCCGAAAAAAAAGGGCCTTAATAGCTTTCATTCAGTATGGGACAAAAACTCGAGCCAAGAAACGGAAAGCTGAGAATTTTCTTGTCAAGATGGTCCTATTTTTAATGTTCAGATTATTTTCGAAAGTGCAGTTAATATTGTTATTATGTGCAGTTAATATGAGACAGCGTGAGGGTAATATAGCGATTTTTTTCCGAAAATAAAATAAGATAAAGATGACCAGCATTCGGAAAATAATTCCCACTCACTTGGTTTCAGTATGGGACAAAAACCTCGAGATGAGAAACGGGAAGATGGACATACTCAGCATAAGGTGGTTTCAGTTCAATGATCCACGTCGTATTCAAAGTAGAGTTGATATAGCACAAAGTAAGGGTACTAAATCGAAGCATTTTCCGAAACTACCAGCGCGCATAAGTTGACGACAGTTGCCATTATTTTATTTTTTTCATTTATCATCGTCTTCACTTTCCAGCCTAACTCGTAGGAGGTTTTACCCTCGACGACCCTCTGGACGAGCCGTGGTCACGGGTGTCTACCCTTCTCCCCCCCGGTACGTGCCTTTATTTTTGATCGCGCATAGGGTTCAGCATTCCCACTGCTCGTCGATTTTTCATCGAATGTAGCTAACTCACGCTCTCGCGCTTTCCGCTAATCAATTTCTTTTATGCAAGAAAGTGCTCCTGAGCATGCACGCGGTGATACTTGAACCCACGAAATTGAACTTGATAGCCGCGCGGACTGCCAACCAAGGCACCGGGGGCGCCGGCTTTTATCCTGGTGCGCGTATTTCTAGCGACATGTATATATAATTATCATTTATCTAGCCATCCGGCAATGTGCAGCATAATCTTCAACATTGATAACTCATAATTTTCCCGAAAGAAGAACACCTCGAAAACAAAAGGAAACCCAAATGAGTGTGAGAGCGTGTAGTCTCCACAACATAATGACGTCGATTCAAATTACCACGAACATACAGAACATGATAGACCTGATACATATCTGGCAACTTGTTGTTTCCCAAAAGATAAAAATATAATTATCGTCGGAAAGGCAACTTATTAGGAAAATCTGGTATGCGATTGTGTCCAACGGCAGTAACCATCGCCATCCACAATAATAATGTTTCGGGCAAGTTTCCAAAAAAGGCGATTGACTCGCGTATATCGCAAGATGGCTATCGATGGATAGCTTGCACAATCTATTGCAGCCGGCAATGGCCATTGATAGACATCTCACACAATCTATTGTGGGCGGCAATACCCATCGATAGACATACCGCATAATCTATTGTGGCCGGCAATAACCGTCGATAGACCTCTCGCACAATCTATTGTGGCCAGCGATGGCTATCGATAGGCATCTCGCACAACCTATTGTGGCGACCAATGGCCATCGAGAGGCATCTCGCACAATCTATTGTGGCCTGCAATGGCCATCGATGGACGCGGTTCACTATCTAGTGCGTTCGACAATGTCTATCGATCGACAATATCACCAGTCTACGGACGCCGACAACATCTATCGATATATACCCTCTACAGTCTATTGTCGCGGACAATGTGTATGGATGTATTCCCCCCCTCGTCTATTGTTGAAGCAATATACTATTGTTGTGTCTATTGTCCAGAGTTTGGTGATCAGCCGCTTACGAGCAACGTGCGCGCGCAGCAGTACAGGAAGGGTCATGTTGGGCCCGTGCCATACGGCTCCTTGCAATGTACCTCGGACACAATTCGTATCCCCCAACCACGCAGTGTGGCCGTTACTGTGATCGTTAATTTTCCCATAGCTGGAGTCCCACGACCGCACTTTCTATTTTTCGGGTATTCGTCGACATGCAGCACAATCAGTGCCCATGCGTGCTGGTTCTGCAATCCTATTTCATACATACCTGCTAGAGCAGTACTGCAGCCGCAGTAGGTATCAATATATTGTAGAGAGATACAAACTCTATCAATAGATACAAGCGGTGTGTGGGTCACAAAACTACGACTCATACGAGATGTACCAGGTACCGGCAGTTCGAGCATATCGCCCCACATTTTCGTCCGCCACGAATGTCGCATTCCATAGCCACGGGAGTGTCACACCAGGTATAGCTGTAGGGGTCCCTCAGTATGGCGATCGTGTGCCAGAGCAATATTACCGCCTTGCTGAGGGAAGCCGCCTTTTCCATCCCAGGTGTTGAGTACGATTCCCCCAGTGGCGGGATGTCGTCTTCCTTACACCGTCGTATGAGGGGACCTCATTTGTGTTTCGGTATCATACTGACCGCCAAGAACAGCAGTGGAAAATCGTGCCTATATATGAGCCAATTGTTTTTCGAAGAACCTGAGACTTAACGCTGCCGCCGCAAATGTGACAAAACCAGTCACAGGCCTTCGAAGAAAGAGGTCAACGATAGCTAGGCGTTTCCGGAGGAGTATTTCCCACCTCCCCCCGCCCCGTTCTTTTTTCTGAACGAGCAGCTATCCAGGTGGTCCAAGGTCCAAGGCATGTTTTGAACAAAGTTTCACGCAAATTTTCATACCTGGTATATTCGAATATCTGACTGCGTATGATCAATATGAAGTCATACCAGGTAGCATAATGCGCAGAGGGGTTGCTCTGCACGCGGATCCCAGCATCACCTCTTCGAGTATGGTTGATTCACTCCGCTTCCTGGCAATTCTATTCAAGCGAAAAAACACAGAGTGAGAGCATCCTTGACGCGCACACGGTTTTTTTCGGGTGGGCGAGGCGTGGTCGACGCGCTCCCCGCCGCCCCGCCTGTGAAGTTTGGTGAAACAGTCGTGGTGCGTGCGTTCAATTCGCAATCAGTCGTAACTCTACCGTTGCCGCTGTGTGTAGTGTGTTACTAATGTGCGTTATTACGGGGCACTAAAGTAAACAGGACCAAATATTGTGAGTAAAAATAGTGATATATATAGGTTTTTGTGTGTACCGTAGGTCCTATTAACATGGTCCCTTTAATAGTAGAGTCCCTACCCCTTCATCCTGCTTGCTCGTCTCTCCGTGCAATTTTGTCATCCAATCTGAAGTAAATGACGAGCGAGGTAACGTGTATCGTTCCGTGTTAAATCGTCTGGGATTATATTTTACATCAGACTACGTACATCGGACAGACTAACGTTAATCGGGTCGGCGAGGGCTCATTGAACATATGTGCCAATTTTCAAGGCCTATTACCTAAAAAACGACGTGGACATTGGAATTGGGGCGATGTGCTTGAACTAGCCTGTTCATACGTATCATATCTGGTTTCTGGTGCTCTGTAAGCTGCCACCATACCTGTTGGTGCCGGTGCAGTTGCAGTTGCAGCACAGTCAGTACAATTTGCGATTGCATATAGAATTGTTGTAAACCGCAGAGGTCGCCGCAGCAGTATAAGCTTGCATTGCCTGCACTCCTGTGGTTGGCCAGTAAGCTGTACCTGGTACACCCTAATTGCTTTTTAAACCCAGCCAGCACGGCAGAAAAAAGTGCCTCGCGGTACGCCATGCGAAACCGTGGTACTCGCACGGTACTTGGAACACAGCGGTTGCTGTACGAGTACAGTATCCCCAAGCGCCAAGTACCAGGTTGCCGTAAAGAGCGTTGAGTGTCGACCGTGTGTGCGCGTTTTTCTCAGCTCTCGTTTTCTCGGCAACTGGAAGGATGCTAAGATCGAACTATCTGTTATCGGAAGGCTCTCGGTCAGAGGTAGTGTGCCCTGAAAACGAGTCAAACGGACTAACGTCACCACCAACATCACTCATTTGTGCGGGGTGGAGAACAGTCACTCAACACAAGGGGAATGCAGTGTTTGTGGCGAGGCACCCAAGAGGCAATTACATAGTACCCCCATTGCTGTCCCTGGAAGTGGCCACACCCGAAATTTAATCAAAATCATTGAAGCTGTCATCCATTTGCAAGTTCGCCTCACAGGCGGTTTTTAGTAGGATGCAGTTCACCGTCCAGGCGACTTGCCGAGTACCTCACGGCGCTTCGCGCTTGGTGCGAGCAATGCCCGGCTGATCTATAAAAAACCGACGTGGTCAGTCCCGACATTGTAGGGATGTGAGGGTCTATGGCCATGCGACTACGGTCATGCATGATATTGAGTGCACCCCATTCCCAACTCACCCCACCCCAACCCACTCCACCCCACCCCACCGTACCCCACCCCACCTCTAAACGCCCACCGCCGCTGCCACCCCTGACGCAGGCCCGCTTAGCTCAAGCAGCGGCACGGAGACGACGGCGTCGGCAACAAAACGGCCGCTCTGGAACAGGCAAAGACAGCGCCGTTTATTCCGTGGTGACAAGGAGAGCATCTACATCACCCCCATCGCCGTCACTACCACCACCACCACCACCACCACCACTGGCGACCGCGACGATTGCGGTAGGGGGGTCAA
>JBBMHQ010094683.1:0-10401 GCA_037834295.1 Postelsia palmaeformis | reverse complement strand
GCTTCGATGGAGAAGCGGATTTTTGCGTTGGGTAGCTCTGGTAAGGCGGGCGCACTCATCCTGAGAAACGCACGACCAATCTGCCCGCGGTCCCGGTCAAAAGCATCAGTAATGGGTTCAAAAAAACAAATCGAACTGAAACAAATCGAACTTCCGTAAGAGACAGCCTAGAGGCATGAAAAATCAATTACAGGCGTCCCCGATGGCTTGGTAGGTAGTTTGCGCGCCTGTCAAGATCAGCTTCGTGGGTTCAAGTCTCACTGAGTGCCTGCTAAGCAGCTTTTTCTTGCAAAAAAAAATTGGTTGGCGGAAAGCGCGAAGACGTGAGCAAGCTACATTCGATGAAAATCGACGAGCAGTGCGACTACTGAACCCTATCTATGCGCGACAAATAAAAGGCAAGTATCGGGAGGGAAAAGGGTAGACACCTGTATCCACGACTTGTCGAGTAGGGCATCCAGGGTAAAACCTCCTACGAACTAGGCTGGAAAGTAAAAGTGATGGATAAAAGAAAAATGGAAAAAAGTCTCGGTCTCCGATATGCACCGGTGATGTCATGAATCATCAGGGGACCGGGACCCAGTCGCATGCATCATCAGGGGACCGGGACCCAGTCGCATCCGTTTTCTTCATTTCGGTTTCGTGTCCTTCTATGGCTCTAGCTTCTTCGTGTGATCACGGGCTCCTTCATTGACTTCATGAAAGAGTGTCAGTAAGTGAGAACAAAAGCAATGACAATATCTCGCTCGCGTCTCTGCTACCTGGTACATGATAAGAATGGAGCATAATGTATTATTCATTCCTTTTTTTTTTCCCATCCCATCAATTTTCTTCGCCCTTCTTTTCTCTCTCCCTCTTTAGTCGTAACTCAGATCTGGGGTCACTAAGTAGGCTCCTCTCCCCCCTCCACACTACGGTACTTGCCTTGCATTTTTGTCGCGAGAAGATTTCAGCACTTTTTAACGCGAGAAGATTTCAGCACGCCGTTCTTATCGGAGCAACTTCAGTTCCAAATTTTCCAAATTTATTTCTTAGATTTCCAAAAAAACAGGATTTATGAGGAAATTTGATTTTTTTACAAAGGGCACAAAAAATTGGAAGGCTTCGCATTCCAATATTTGGGTCTTTTTTTTGGAAATTTAGAAGTCCTGAAAATTGCGCGATTTTTTTTTTTGAAATTTTGGAAAAATGTTGCTCGATAAGAATGACCCATTTTACTTCCCTCGTCGACTTGCGTCGGATTCCGCCTATTCACGCAACGAAGGCGCTCTCAGCAATTCATTGGTTCCTTTTTATTTTTTCAAATATAGTAAAAATCTGACCACGATGGTATTTGAACTTGGGTACCAATACCAGAGGTTTTTGAAACTGACCACTAGTCTACCGGGGCGGCCGGCTCATTCCTAGCGTAATGCGAGAAAAAGCGGCAGTGTGCGATTACCTCGTTCGAGTGACGCAATTGAAATCAGATAGACGTGCATCAGTGGAAAGTTGAGCATCTTTCCAAGATACTGGCCAAAAGAGCCACGCCTGAAAGCACTGCTTGCTTCCGTGTCGTGACCAAGAAGGAAGTATGTCAAGAAAGGAAAACAGACGGATAATACTGCCCCACATGTAAGCCGGTCGCCCCGGTAGACTAGTGGTCAGCTTCAAAGACCACTGGTATTGGTACCCAAGTTCAGATCCCACCGTGGTGAGACTCTATTTGAAAAAATAGAGAGGGACCAATTGCTTAGAGCGCCTTCGTTGCGTGAGTAGGCGAAATTCGACGCAAGTCGACGAGGGAAGGAAGTGCTGAAATCTTCTCGCGATAAAAAAGCAAGGCAAGTACCGTAGTGGGGGGGAGGGAGAAGAGCCTACGTAGTGACCCCGGATCTGAGTTACGACAGAATAGGGAGAAAGAGAAGAAGGGCGAAGATAATGAAGAATGGGATGAGAAAAAAACATGAAAAAAAAACAAAAAAAAATGTGGAGAACTCGTGAGAAGACACCGGGAGACAAGAAGAAGAGATAGGTGCTTGACGCCGACGAACGTCAAGAAACAAAATCAACACTCGGATTGTTCAGAAAAACTGCTGCAAAACAGAAGTACCAGGTATGTTTTCTATGGAATGTGTATGTATGTATGTCGTGCCTGTTGTATCCAGTATCATGAATATTAAGGCATTGAACCAAATTGCCCGCTGCTGCTGTGTTTACTGATGTATACCAGGTACATGCGAACGTAGCATCTCTTCGCTGTGGCGTAGTTTTGAGAGTGTGCCTGGTATCTCTCTATTACAGGACTGAAGAGTCGTCACGGACGCTGGTTGTTGTGCTGGATGCCAACTGGTAACAGTCTTACAGATCAAAGTAACAGGCCAATTCTCACACAATCGACTCCGGCAGTCGAGCACGTTCCTTTCCGACCGAAGGCCAGATCATCTTCTCATACAGTCGAGGAAGATCCTTTTAGACTCAACTTTTTTTCGACTGAACAATCTAACTCGCACATACATCTCGTCGAAAAAGCCCTCGATTCGAGTGGATGTACCAGTCTGACTTCTCAGTCGAAAACCTCTTTTTTTTCTACCGCATCCCATCCTACTGTATATCGACGCCACTCCAGAAAGCCACACCCCAGCACCACAGCACACAACACCACAACAACAGCGGCGTTGCTGGCTTGGCTGCTTTCACTGCTGCTGCCGCTGCTGCTCGCCACAAGTCAGCGTGGTTCAGCAATCCCTTACATCGAACGCCTCCCGAAAAATCACGAAAACCAGAAAAGAGATCCGACTGACAATAAGAAGGAGGCCCAGATAAAAACAGTCGATTTGGCCTTCAGACGATAAGGGACGTTTTCGACTGACGGATTCGACTGTGTAAGAATTGGCCTCGGGCACATCTTGCAATATATATGAGTTCCACGAAATCCCCCATCTCGCAGTGTCGCAGTTGTTGTGCACGCTATCGTTTCTGCGGTGGCTTATCAAGATCAACTTCGTGGGTTCGAGTCTCACCGAGTGCATGCTCAGGGTCTTATCTTAAATGAAATAGATTAGCGGAAAGCGCGAGAGCGTGAGTGAGCTACATTCAATGAAAATCGACGAGCAGTGGGAATGCTGAACCCTATATGCGGGATCAAAAGTATAGGCACGTACCGGGGGGGGGCAGGGTAGACACCTGTGACCACGGCTTGCTCGGAAGAAGGTCGTCGAGGGTAAAACCTCCTACGACTTACGAGTAGCCAGGCTGGAAAGTGAAGGTGATACGAGCTGGGCCAGCCAAGACCTTGCTAGAACAGTCGATCGGCTATGCCCTATGCCCCGCTCAATAATGCGTGTTTTGACATGATTTTTTGACACGGTGTTCCTTATGTATCAATCAACCTTTTCCATGTCAACCCTTTCCCTATTCTTTTTTTCTCCAAGATATATGACCGATCCAACGATCCGTAAAAATGAAAAAGTGGTAATAACTAGTCCGAAAGAAAAAGAAGAAAAGGGATGACACGGAGTATATCCGCGTGTGTGTGTGTTTCTAATCCGTGGTGAAAAAATCAGTTCGAAAAGTGAAACATTGAGGGAGCAATCGCAGTAAAATTGTCTTGTTCATTATTACTTATTTTCAGAACATACTTCTTTTTTTTTGTTATATCTCTTGATGGGTGATGAATCGCGCAATGCAACTTACTATACATCGATTGTCTCCTTGTGTCTCAAGGAATGTCTGCACCAAGTTTCAGCTCGATCAGGGATGTTTTTGTTCAGCTGTTGTGTGGAATTAGTGTCAAAATCTGAGTAAAAAACAGTTTTCTAGTACTTTTGCGTTTCGTTGATATCCCGTAAAAATCGAGTCGGATTTGAAAAAAATGGTGAAAATTTTACGTACTTCATTTTTCTGCAGTAAAAATGACATGCCAATAACATCGCTGCCGATTGTCAAAGCCAAACTCGCAAAATTGGCGGCGCTAGAAGCTCACAACAGAAAATCCGTTTTAAGGCTGGCCCAGCTCGTAACTAAAAAAATAATAATAAAAACAATATTAATAACAACAATAATACTTCTGGTGGATGAGATGGAGGGATGTTAGCTGTAGTCGCCATGAGCGTCACATCAGTTTTAGTATGTCGCATGATACTGCCGTGCTTTTGTTTTGGATAGTTCTTTACTTTCTGTTGTCTTCATCGAAAAAATATATTTTAATAATAATACTAATATTAATAATAAAAATAAAAATAATGATAATAAAAATATAAAAATAATATCAATAAAAAAAAAATAATAACAATATTATATAATAATAATAATAATAATATTAATAATAATAAAATAAAAAAATAATAATAATCATAATAATAATAAAAATAATAATAAAAATAATTAAGAATAACAATAATGATAATAATAATAATAATAATTATAATAATAATAATAATAATAATAATAATAATAATAATAATAATAATAATAATAATAATAATAATAATAATGATAATGATAATAATAATAATAAAAATAATAATAATAAAAAAAATAATTTTGATAATAAGAATAATAATAATAATAATGAAAATAATGATGAAAATAATAATGAAAATAATAATGATAATAATATATGAAAATAATAATATTAAAAATGATAATTATAATAATAATAATAATAATGATGATGATGATGATAATAATAAAAATAATAAAATAATATAATAATAATAATAATAATAATAATAATAATTATAATAATAATAATAATAATAAAAAGAATAATAATAATAATATTAATAATAATAATGATAATAATAATAATAATAATAATAATAATAATAATAATAATAATAATAATAATAATAATAATAATAATAAAAATAATAATAATAATCATAAAAATATTAATAAAAATATTGATAAAAATAATAACAATAAAAATAATAACAATAATAATAATAATAATAATGATAATAATATAAAAAAAAGAATAATAATGATAATGATTATTCTAATATCATTAAAAATATTCATGATGATGATATTGATAATTATAATAATAATGAAAATAATGATAATATTATTAATCATTATATTAATAATATTGTTTTAATAATAATGAAAAAAAAATAATAATTAATAATAATAATGAATATATATAATAATAATAATTTTGATAATAATAATGATAATAAAAATAATAATCATAATAATAATAATGAAAATAATGATAAAAATAATAATAATGATAATAAAAAATATACAAATAATAATAATAATAAAAATGATAATTATATAAATAATTATAATAATAATAAAAATAGGAATAATAAAAATAATAAAAATAATCAAAATAATCAAAATAATCAAAATAATCAAAATAATTTTAATAATGATGATGATGATAATAATAATAATAATAATAATTTTATAATATAAATAATAATAGTATTAATCATAATAATGATAATAATATTAATAACCATTATAATAACAATGAAAATAACAATTATAAAAATAAATATTTTAAATATATATATAATAATCTTATTCATAGTAATAATATTAATCATAATATATTTATAATAATGACAATAATAATAATCATAATAATAATAATATATATATATATATTAATTATAATAATAATAATACTAAATATATAATAATATCAATCATAATTATAATTTTTATCATAATAATAATAATAAAAATAATAATAATAATAACAATAATAATAATAATAATAATAATAATAATGATAATAATAATCATAATAATAATAATATTTATTATAATATTAATAATAATAATATTAAAATTAATAATATTAACCATAATAAAATCATAATATTATTAATAATCACAATAATGAAAATAATCAAAGCATGCATACAGGAGTACCGGCCGGCTATTTCTCACGTTGGCTCATACCTGGTACCTGGTATTAAATAGTCTTTGATACGTGAATTATTTGGCCTCGGAATCATCTCTTTTTTTGACCCAGTATTTTCACTGTGTTTTATCAAGGAACGTATCGCAGCTGGGCTGACTAGTCGCAACAGCGACACACAGGGGACAGAGGCATACAAAAACCATGTGGGCTAGGTTCGACAGAAACCTGAAGACTTTAGCTTTCCAACGACCATACTTAACCCCAAAAGTTTGGGGTTAGGGTCGTTCTTAGGGCCGTTCTTATCGGAGCAACTTCATTTCCAAATTTTCCAAATTTATTTCTTAGATTTCCAAAAAAACAGGATACTTTTGGAAATTTGGAATTTTTACAGAGGGCGAAATATTTGGAAGGCTTCGCATTCCAATATTAAGGGTTTTTTTTGAAAAATATGGAAGTCCCAAAAATTGCGCGATTTTTTTTTTTGAAATTTTGGAAAAATGTTGCTCGATAAGAATGACCCTTATCAAGCAACTTTTTCCCAAAGTTTCCAAAAAAAAAATTCGCGTAATTTTTTCTAGGACTTCCATATTTTCCAAATTTTGATATAAATATTGGAATGCGAAGCCTTACAAATTTTTTGCCCTCAGTAAAAATTCTAAATTTCCGAATAAGTCCTGTTTTTTGGAAATCTAAGGAAAAAAATTGGGAAATTTGGAATTGAAGTTGCTCCGATTAGAACGGCCGAGTTGCGTCAAATTTGGTCCTCAAAAACTGAAAAGAGAATCGGAAGAAAACATGCAGGAAACATGTAGTCCGCATACGTATTCGTATACCAAGCATATGGATAAGACTGAATATGAAGTTGCAATAAATTTCCTGTAGTTCGATAAAGGCGACGTACTGCTGTGATATGCACGGCCTCAGTCTCAACACTTAGACCCCTCATAAAAACGCCGTCTACGGTGGTATAACCACGATTGCTTCACCGCGCAACCAACGTGCAGAGAGTGGTGCTACGCCGACAACTTGCTTGTCTTTTCTTGCTCTCGTACCTCGTGCACTCTGTGGCCAGTCATATACCTGTCCACCTTTCACTTCCACCCAGGATGTCGTCGGGATCAGTCACCAGTACACCATTCAGGGAGCTTCCTACACGCCCCAAGGTTGCTCTGCCAAAGTGGACACCAACGACGGAGAAAGAAGTCACGTATGCACTCACGACTAGCAGAGGCTTGCCGCAGAACATCTCTTACGATGTAAGTGCTGAGTTCTGACCACTGTAGTACCTCTCTCTGCTGTTGCTAGGGTTAATGATGCGCAGAAGAAGCACGCTATGTGTCTTCTGTGCAACACGTTCCTTCACGCGTGCTTCATGGGCGAGCATTGCCCACGGAAAAAAGTTCTCGAACTCAAAACGACCTAGATCTGGAGCCACATGTGCCCCCATTTCCCCCCCCCTTACGTGGGATATATGCCCCCTACGTACGTACTGCTGTCATTCTTGTGGTTCTTCTTGAATCCTAAATATTTGTTATTAATCCGTGATGTATCCTGGGCAGACATATTAGACTCTCGGTGTACCCCCGTGAGCGTGCATAAGCGACAGCAGTTTTCGCCCTCTCCTCGTCTCGAAAGGGGTGCATGTTCAATGGTAAAATGACCGAAGCAAGCAACAAATGAATACGCTCCTCCTGCCCTCCTTCCAGGCGGACCGTCGCTGAACTATAGGAATGTGCTTGAAGCCGAGTCCTGTATGCGGTTTCTTGTGGCTTTGTGCATATGTTCGTATATACCTGGTACGAGCCAAGTCGGTAGAAAAGTTTATCAAATATATATATGGGCCATTGTTCTCACGCTGCTCATTCCAAGAACACAGACAGGCAGCGCATACTACTGACTGTAAATCGAATGCTGTCTGGATGGGCGTCGGTAGAGAAGCCGCAGCGTTCCTTCTGCTCAATGTAAATCAGAAAAAAACAAAACGTTCGTATCTATGCACGAGCACTCGTTTTTGTTCGAGGGGACAGACATTACTATTTCGGGGGTCCATGGTGAATAGGACTTGTGGTCTTACAAGCAGTCCACACCACAACCTCTATATTTATATGTTTTTACCGACAATATTCGCTTTTTATTTACGATGGTCCCTCGTAATACCACTCTTAAAGATGCGATGCGTCTTCGAACACCTACAGCAGTTACTGCTGTAGGCTTTTCGGCAAGATATATGTACGTACCATGTGGAATTAGGGGAAGGGATTTGCAACCATGATCCGTATTTCGTAGTTGTAGAACGGTTGCCGCAAATATACGAGAATCATGAACCTTTTAACCCAACTCCCTAGGGCTACAAGTCGGCACGACTTTAGTCGCTTACTAGCTGCTAGTCGGAATAACTGTCTGTCGGTTGCAAGGAGTTTCCGACTGTCCGACCTACTATGTTTGCTCGATTTTGGGAATAAGGCGTTCTTGATGCCAAAACTGGCTTTTTGCCGTGAATGGCTGCGATACTAACGCTACATACCAGGACACTTTTTTGATTTCTACGCAAATATTGATGGCGCATTTCCCGTCGATGAAGGGGTGGGCACGGAAAGTCGGGGCAGCATGCTATTCGTAGGGCTGGCGTCCGACGAATCATTCGAGTCCATTACATACTGAGGTAGGGGTCCGTCGAGAAGCTTCCTAACTTCGTATGAGATGTCTCTGTTCTTCCGCGAAAACGCTTTGTTTACATAATAATGGTTGTCTGATACGTGGATGGTTTAGACCCAGCCATCGTCATGGACGTGCGCGTTGAGCACAATCAAATATCACGGGAAGGTCCAAAACCTTTTTTTCTCCTCGGGATAGCTTATGCACCGATCGCTTCGTCAAACTTTTGGTGTCATCCTCGTATCCCGGTTGGATAATACGAGCTAGTTACAGCGACACACATCAAATTACTCCCCCGGGCAATTAACACCGGAATACGTCGATTTTTTCACCACTGAAGATATCCGCATGCCTGCATGAACGAGGGAAGCACATGGCTGAACAAATATTTCGGTCTTTGGCGAGAGAGGGACATTGAGCGTAATTCTTGCGCAGGCGTTATTGAATAGGAATTATCATTGCGCACAGAAAAACCATACAGATTGATATTTAGAGGCTACTAGTAATTGGTGGTGATGAGGCGCGACCTCAGATATACCTGCAGTAGTCATATATGCGATGCCTCATGCTGGGCCAATACGACATACATTATGAACGAACACGAACGAACATCTACTACGTAGTACAGACGTACGCCGTCGTGGGGTAAGCCCAATATACGATCGGCCTCTTCTGCTCTTGATACGTTAGCAGCAATGTATCTGGGAGGCACATTTCGCCATCATGAGTTACAATACGCGAAAAAAAAAAAAAACTGGCCATCAGGATGATTACGTACTATTAATAGGTACCATCTAGGAAAAAGCTTCGCATGGGCCACGGACATTGCAACATTTTGCTCCTTCCTTGTCGGAGGAAATACATGATACGTGTATGCATGTATATCGATTTTTTTTTCAAATAAATTGTGAAATACGTCAGCTGTGAGTTCGACTGAATAAATACTTGATGCTCAGCTTTGCAAGCTGCGTAGTACGTTTCGTCTATACGCCATTTTGAATATTAAATCAATATTATATACTAAACGTATTCGGCACAGACACCGGTTGTGCTGAATGTCGACGGGTAGAAATAACGGTTTAATGTGAAGAGCACACGCACGTCAGCTGTGAGTTCGACTGGTTAAAAAGCTGACATTCAGCTCCGCAAGCTGCGCAGTACGTTTCGTCAATACTCTACCTGGTACGCCATTTATAATGTTGTATTATTATATTATGGACGAATACCAAAATCAGTTACACATGATCCGTTTGAGCCAAAATAGGGTAATACTAATACCAAGTGAAAAAAGCGCGCCACCAGCGGGGTTCTGTCCATGAAAATAAGAAGAAAACAATGCGCACAAGGCATCAAGCGTGCCATATGGCCTCTAATATCTTACTTTTGTTTTGCTTTTTGTAGGGTGTAGATAAGGCGGGCTCCACTTGGACCTGAAGAAAGTCACCATTAATAGGCTTAGTCTCTTTCGCCGGCGGGGGCACCAAGAGTATTTACTCTGGCACCCCCCCCCCCTCCTCGTTGATGGCTCGGAATTATTTAGATGGTGCTCGCGGAAGCGCCTGCTCGGCACGACATTATCTTGCCGTACCAAACCTGAGACCACCCCAACGCGGGGTGGTGCAGACAAAGACCATTGTGCTAGAGGACTGATGTGACTATACTGTAAAAAACAACAGAATACGCAGCACAACAACTACGAGAATTAAATAACTGAAGAACGTCGCACAACCTGAAGGAGAAGAAAAGTGAAACCAGCGTACACGTAGGCATGTGTGCATGTACAAATAAATATGTACTTTTACATTTTTGTTCTTATTTTTTCTGTCTTGCTTGTGTTGTTGTGTTCTCGTACCGGGTACGCTGGCATTTCACTTGCTTGA
>JBBMHQ010094672.1:0-10402 GCA_037834295.1 Postelsia palmaeformis | reverse complement strand
TCTCCACGTGGGATTTGAACTTGGGTACCAATACCAATGGTCTTTGAAGCTGACCACTGGTCTACCGGGGCGACCGTGCACCTTGTAAAACAAATGGTTATACACATCGACTTTTGCACTATTTATATAGTACATCCGTCGGTAGAATACGCCAACGCGGTATCATTCTGGCGCGAAAATTGCCTCGAAATGTCTGGTTGGCTCTGAGACTAGGGTCGAGATTGTCTTCAAGGGAGTAAAAATAGTTACAGAACACCCGCGCGCGAAGTATCACACAGCTCGAAAATTGGGGTATCAGCCGCTCGATCGGTCTACGAGTAGCTCGCGCAGCTGACGTACTCCACGGGGGCGTTGAGTCAATCCGCACAGGGGTGCGATCGTTTCTAGGCGGTCGGTTTTCCAATTCCAAACAAAGGAGGCGTGCTCGAACACAATCTGGCTAGGAGAGGGGGAGAGCCTTCCGAAAATAGAGGGTTCAACTTTTCACAGCACCGTCTTACCGCTGTCAATACAGCGAGCGCTGAACAACGGTTGGACCCCTCTGTGCGCGGAACGAACTCGACGCTATTTACGGGGAGGAGGGGGTTTCTCTGCTGTGATTCGAGCGCAAGTCCGTTCCCGCGAACAAATGATATACGGGCAAAGAGCAAGCCTTAGGGCATTGTCGTGACACCATCCTTCTCCGTTTTTTGCATTGCACTGCACAGGCACACAAATCTGATACTAATTCCAAGAAATTGTGCCCGATATGAAAGTGCAGCACTATTGGGGTCAGGCAACCTTGAGCATAGATAGGCTGCTATATACCTGACATGATCAAGTGTACTGTAGCTGCTATTTGTCTTGGCATCCCCTCTCAGAAGTAAGGCTTGTGTTTTCCTATCCCTGCGCCTGTGTTGTCTCACCACCGTATAACTGGTGTTGGGTATTCCTCGGGTTTGCAATGTACCGATGTGTAACGGCCCCGGGATATGGATTACTACTATAGTAGCAGCGTAAATGCCGAAACAGCTCCGATGTATGTGTTGTACCGCTGTATAGCACCCATCCACACGGGGCTACGCGTGTGCGCATGAATACACGCATCAGGGGATCCACCCCACCATGTGCCGTAACGAGACGCCATAAGAGCAGTCAGGACCCATCATCAGTGTAGATAAAAACGCACACATCCCATCCTTTTTACCGAGCAGATTTGGCTCTGATTCCTGGGTCCCGTCCCGATACGCACAGCACGGACCCTCTCGCAAAAAGCCATGGATACAGAGCTCAGGCTGACTTTTCCACCCAGGGCGCACGCGAACGCACACACTTTCTCGGAACGCTCTTTTTCGTGTTTTCGTCCTCGAGAGAAAAAAAACGCTTTCGCAACTATAGTGGAGTACCATATTAATAGTAAATAAGACCCTACGGTTAACACAAGAACCTATATGTTTCTAGCTATCTTGACCGCCAATATTTGATCCTCTTCGCGATGGCCCCCCGGAACATCAGTAGTACTGTAGTGCACAGCGAACGGTGCCTTGGGCCCAGGTATGCCACAGGGAGAAGGACAGGACAACTTTATTAAACCCGTTGAAACCACAGTCCCGTATTGGGGAAAAACCACTCGGAATTACAGTAGTATTTCCTCAAATCGGGACTGCGGCACTATTACAGGGGGCCATAGTAAATTGAACCAAATATTGTTCGTAGAAAAAGCAAAATGTATAGGTTTTTGTATGTACCGTAGATCCTATTTAATACGGCCTCCCGTGTTAGCCCGGGGGAGCACATTAAATTGGACCGAGTATTGTTGGGGAAAAATAGTCGAATATATAGGTTTTTGTGTGTACCGTAGGTCTTATTTTATATGGGTCCCCCATAATGACAGGGTTAACCTGAGAGAGCTTCTTTTTTTTCTTCTTACTTTTTGGTTACAACAAATTAGGCTGTCCATTTCTTGCGAGTTGTATTCTCGTGAGTGGGCTGGTGCTGCTGTACGCATGATTTGACAAGTATCGTGTCTTATTGAGTAGAGATATGCGTGTATGATTCTCCTCTGGTGCTGGTGGGAGATGTTATGTTCATGCGGAGATCGGGACACTTCGTATCCCTGTGCAGGCCTGCCTATTAAGCCGGTACTCGTTGGTACTCACATGTGCTGCTTGCTTGAATATAGAAGACCAGCTTTATTCCTTTCGTCGCGACGGAGACTGGGACCACGCTCGTGGCTCTCTGGAAAATACGCCTTCCAGGTACTACAAATACGACCCCAGTATCTGGACCCAGGTAATTACCGGGCTTTCAGCCTCATACAAAGCAGTATAATATCATGATACTAGCCCACTCTGATAAGCCGTATATGCAAAATTATGGGAAATAGATGGAAACCCCGATTCCACAAACTAGAACATGAGTCGAAGATGCGGCTCCTCAAAACCCACTCCCACACCTCTGAATGGCAAGGCAACGAAGCCGGGAAAGTACGGAGAGAAAAAAAGGAAGACGTAGCCAGAATGGGCAGGTAGAAATCGTCAACGAAAAACATCGCCATGTCACCCGCGGCAGGGGGGCGCGAGGAAGATGAATGAAGAAGTGAAAAGTGCACATGGGAAATGAGAAAGAAAAAAATAATAATATAACGGAAGATATCAAAAAGCACCGAAAACCCAGCCTCCGACTCGGGAAACGTGTCCTGTGCCACAAATGAGTGGCCCAAATACCCAGACCAGCCCCGGAACTGAGCGGGGGAGTAGGCAGGACAAAATACGCGACCAGTGTCTGACCCCAGGTAGTTACCGGGCTTCCAGCCTCATACAAAGCAATATCATAACAGGGGCACGTGGTGGTGCCCTGTATGATGCGATGGCAGTTAGAAGCGGTAGCAGTACCTGGAACTGATACGACGGATATTGTATGTACGAGTATTGGCACAAGGCATGTGTACGGGTGAACGCATATTATGCACGAATACTGGTAACCTACTACAGCACGTTTGGATCTACACTTGTAGTGACTCGTACATCAGTCCACAAGTATTAATACTTCGTCGTATTCGTCGTATCTATAGCAGTAGTCAGTTCACGAATACTCTACGTAGTAGTTCGTCGTATATGTTCATCGTGTCTACAGCAGTATTAAATAGTACATACTACGAATATGTACGCACCAGGTTCGTGGTAATATATCTACTGCTGTAATACCGTGGACGAGATTAATAGTAAATAGAACCAAATATTGTCAAGAAAAATAGCAAAATAGATACCTGGTACGAAGGTTTTTGTGGGTGCCGCGGGTCCTATTCAATATCCTCCCCCGCGATACTCATCCTTTCGCGTGCGTAATGGTGATGAGTCAAATCCAGGGTAACCCATGCAGTGGGCACTCCTCCCCCCTCTCCACCACGTACGTACGGTGCATGCCTTCACTTTTCATACCACATGCCTCTCCCTCTGATCAACTGAAATGGTGACGGGGACGATGTTCGTCCATGTGCGTTACCTGTTCGAGCTCGTCTTCCACTTTGAGCCGGTCCAAACTGTGCCAGGTGTGGGTGAAGCCCCCCTCATACCCTCCGGCAGGTCCGCCCACCCTGATTCCCTCCATGCTCCCCCGGCGCTGATGTGGTGCCTGTCTGCTCGCAGCCTTCACGCGCGTGATCTCGCTCCGGTCTTCTATATGCGCACGCAGTGCCTGCACTGCTGTTGTGCGCGAGGGGATCCGTTTACGTAAAGACCGCGCGCTGCTTCCTCGTACTTGCGGTAGAGACAGAGTTGTGTTTTGTCAGGTATGCTCAAGGTGCGCTCGCACCGACACTTGGCAGGTCGAAAAAGCGGTGAGAAGTCGATACGTGCTAATTGTAAGCCAATGCTTCGTACACGAGGTCGTGTCCATCGAGGTGGTAGTGTGTAGTGTAGTCCGCTGAACGCTTCCAACACTGGCGCTCGAGCGACTCCTGCCCCGCTTTTCTCACGGCAAGTGCTAGGGCCGTGCCTGTGCTAGTAATTGCGCGGTGCAAGGATTCGTGTGGTTCAGGTCCACTCGAGCTAAAGATATCACCGCCGGGAACTATCATGCGTCGCGCGATGTGACGGACGGAACCCGAAAAATATGACGGTTTCAACGCGGCGCAATTGAAAACGCGGCTCTATCATTCATCTGTAAAGAATCAAGAGCAGAAGAGGCCAAGAACAAGTATGTACGATAGTGAGACTCACTAGCAAACTCGTACGTACTATTAATAATGTACTGGTACGTCAAGATCTGCTGCGACATTTACAGGAAGTATCTCGAACATTTTTCAGTGTCTTAGGTGTGCCTGTCACGCTTATTAACTGCTGTTGTTGTAAACCACTTTTCGATTGTCTTCTTCTGTACTCCGACCCTCGCGTGTCGATCTGCTGTTTCAATGCACGAAATGGTACAACAAGTATTATTATCGTCTCGTCGACCCTGGTAGCATCCAGGGGAGTCTTCGACCCGTAGCCAATCGCTTGGGGAATAATGGAAAACGCGCGAACGGCTCACGCAGCTTGCACAGTTGAGTATCGACCGATCTGCCGATCGGTTGAACTCACAGCTGGCGTACTTTTTTTGTTTTGATATAAAAAAAGCCGAAAGCTATAGAAATAGAGCGTATATACTTGTACGAGCACCGAGAATTAGGGATCGTCGATGATTGGTGTATATCGCAATCATCTGCTATCTACTGCACCGCCGTCTCAATGTTTTAAGCTGTGACCTAAATTTAGGGGGGCAAGCTTACGCGCACGGTACTACCACATCATCTCATAAGTAAGTCTCATACAACTCATGCATCAAGCAAAATCACGCAACACATAGACATCGGAAAAAAATGGAAATTAAGATGGTCGGGCACTGGTCGGCCCGGTCATTAGCGATTATGCTGTCGTCATAAGCGGCAAGTATACTGGGCTGCAGCAGTGCACTGGCCGATCTACGCTCGGCCACTATTACTAGCGTAGCTCGGCCAGTACCATCGCCTCCCCCCCGCGGCAGGTGAAGAGGCCCCGAGATTTTGAAAAAGTGCGCTTCCGCTTTTGCTTTTCCATCACAATCGTCGCTCAAAACTGATTTGGCCGGGGGTGGCTGCGGTCATCGAATCAAGAAAACTGCATACGGATTGTGGCGAGGATCTGACGATCTTCATGTTATTACCGATTTTCGTGCAGCAGGCACGCACCGTATACACCACTGTAGTCAACGATGACCCTAATATATCTTATGGTGAACCATATAGTAAATAGGACCAAATATTGTGAGACAAAATAGGGAAATATGTAGGTTTTTGAGTATACCGTAGGTCCTATTTACTACATACAGCATGTGCCCCGTGATAGTAACTATTAATAATACCTCTTGTTAAACGGTGACTATCTTTTTAGTGTTATTCCATCGCTCGTGTCCATGGGGCACAGGGTTGTAGGCTACTCGCCAGCACACAAAACACAAGGAAGCGCAGACAGGTGCAAAACGAAGTGCAAAACGAAGGAACTTTCTACGTACGTACGTAGTATATGTCACCGGTGTCATCATATGTACACCAGATATTCCACGCAGAGAAAGAAAACAACTTGGAATAGGCAGGAGGAAGGAAGGAAGGAAGGAAGGAAGGAAGGAAGGCGCCAAGGGCTCGACAGGGCCGGGGGAGGGCGGCGGAGAGCCCCGGTCCCTTTTCTCTCTCTTGCCTACTCCCAAAACACGTTTAGTGCGTTTCCGTACCATGATTTGGCGTGTTCATTGGACGCGTTACACGTTATATAAATATTGTATAGAGCAGGGGCAACGATATGCGTTGCTCTGCTGATGACGCCGAATAATGCCCTCAGATAGCCGCATAGAGCATATCATAGCTAGCGGCAGATCCCAAACTATCGTGTCAACCACGCAATCGCTCGAGCTCACAGCTGACGCGTAAGGACTATCATTGCGTCCTGTGCCGATATCCAAGGGTATAACGCATGGGTAGAGGCCGAGTTAAGCGAGGGATCTCCTTGCTTTTCAGCCATAGGGGTTAGAAAGGCGAAACTTTTTCGAGGAGAGTCTGAAATTTTCGGCAGGAAAATCCATTTTTGTTTTTTTAAACGGACAGATTCTACGGTAGAGGTAGCACATTTCCGCTATTGTTTTTGAATGACGGAGTTCCTCAAACCCAAAATCGTCGGAATGCCAATCTTGCTTCTTCAAATCGTGTACTTTTATACTTAGCCATGGGACCGTTCATGGGGATGCAAATATTCTAGCTGATTCCAGTTTTCGGGCGAGGTATGGAGCTCCTCAAGTGAGGAGCCTCAGAAAAAACTGGGTGAACCTCTATCGTAGAACGCCTCAACGGGAAAATTCAGAGGTTCAAATATCCTTCGTAAAACGTCATGAGAGGTAACAACACGCCTACAGGTCTTCCTGATGAGGTCCGGGACTGCTCGAAACGATATACTCTTACAAGCTTGAAGCAGGTCATCGAATCTCCTTCCCGCGTCTCAAGGAGGAAGGAGTAAAACAAGAACCCAATCCGAAAGATAGAACGACAACATATGTTATGAGACCCGCGAGCAACACATCGGCGCTCCCGTGGAGATGGTGGGTGGAGTGAAGGTAGGGGTGGTAGGGGAAGGGGGAGCGGGGAAAGCGAGTGTCGTGTCCGAAGCATCGTCTGTTCTGCCGAAAGTCGACAAGAACGCTCATCCTTCTCGCCTTGACGATTTGTGTGATTTAGTCTGATTTTGGGTCGGGGGGGGGGGGTCGACTGCTGGAATTTGCTTAAGCCTACGTATGACGTACGCTCGTGCACTACTGAGGTATACTCTCTCTCGACTCTCCACCACCACCACCACCACCACCACCACCACTAGTGCTCTCTAAAGCGAAGCCGAAAAAATAATCGCGAAAAACACCAACTACTCTGTCTCTATATTCTGTCCTGCTGCACAACGCACGCAAGCGAACCGCACCGTCTCAACAAGGGATCATCATACATATCTGCGCTTCTCTCCACCCGGAGTCTACATCATCAGTATCCTTACATTGAGCAACCCCCCCCACCCACGTCTCCCCTCTCCGGTGTTTCATGCCGGTTTGAATTTGGATAGGAAAAGAGGGGACGATTCGCGGTGTACTTGAACCATAAAAATAGTTCATTCCGAGTATACCAGTGCCACCGTTTTTAGCGTTAGATACTTCGTCAGCTACAACAGCGGCTCGTCCAGTGACAAGCGAAATGGGCCGAATCGTACCCACGACTGCTCACAAGCGATTGTCCCGAGGGTGGGGCTGGGTCTTGTAGCTCAAGGCGCAGAGCTCCATTGAATCCGAGAGTTGACCCCTGGGGACTGTTTGTAGCTGCGCCCGCTATGGATTCGCGCGGTATACGCGTGAACGTCGGGAGCGGCTTGGGACCACCGTTTTGGGGCGGGGCAGACCGGTTTCAAATTTTCGATGCTGAACGCCCCACAGGTAAACCTAGGGAAATCGAACGTGCTTCCCCGTGTTTTGCTTAGGACCGGAGGACCGCAATTAGGAGAAGGGGAATGAGTGCCTGCTGTGTCTTCCAAGGCCCCACTTACAACTGCAGAATGTATACACCACCCTGAGCAGAAGTGTAAGGAGCGTCCAGGTACTTACTTCTCCGCTCGTGAGATGGTATATGTGACGGGGGACTATAGTAAACAGGACCGACGGTATACATGAACTATATATTTACCTATTTTTACAAATATGATTTGGTCCCATCTACACTATGGTACTCGAAATAGAAGGGACATCAAAAAGAAAGACAGGGGCGAAGAAAATAAATGAGATCGGGAAAAACAAAGAAAAGACGAGCGCGCGCGCGACCGAATTGGGCTTCTCGTGCTTGCGACCCTTTCGAGAAAGTTATCTACGAGTACTGAGATCACTTCCCCTCTTTATTCCCAGGGTGGTCGTTCCAAGCGTTTGCTCCAAAAGTAGTTTTTGCCTTTCCGCCGACAGAATATTATGTAGGAGGGAGAGAACAAAAAAAGAGGAACGGAAAAAAACAAATGGGATGGGGAATGACGGGGAAGAAAAAACAGACAAACGTGTGCACGCGCGGCCAGATCAGCTTCTCGTGCTCACGACCCTTTGCCGAGAGTTAGCTACGTACACCCTCCTTTCCCTCTTTTTCTTTCCAGGGTCGTCGCTCCAAGCGTTCATTCTAGTGCGTTGTCTTGAGGCTTTCGGACAACGTGAAAAAGGGAAGAGATTTGCAGGCGTACATAATATCAATAACCCCTCACACAGGGCACGCGAAGAGGTGTAGTTTGTACCATGACGGTCGCCTCCGCAAGGGTTTCCATCTGATGCGTGCGCCATGGGGCGTCGCCGCTTCGTGGGTGATCATTGAGTGATTCTGATTGGACGGACAGATAATCTGAATCCAAACCAGAGACCACAAGTGTTCCACGTGTGGAATATCGACGTCTCATCCTAAAACAGCAGCCAGATGAATCGCTGCATCTACCCCTCCAGTGGCGTTATACTAGCACCACCAGGACTAACGCCTCCTCCAGCACAACCCCCCCCAACCACCACCAGGGAGGGAGGGGGGTATACTCGATAGGAGAGATGTACTCGACCTCATGGCCGTAGTCGTATGACCATAGCCCCTCGCATCCCTACAATGCCGGGACGGAGCAGGTGCAGTCATGTCACAAGTTTGGCCGTACACAGGTTTGGTCGATGGCCGGAACCTTTCCCGCCCCCCCCTCAACCTTGAACACTGCAGGCGTGAAACAGGTCATTGTGGGGACGCTGAGCGATGCGGCAGACCGCAGAGCGAGGTGTCGACATCCTCTCCATTTGGTACGCCATGAAATCGTGTGCTATATTTTGCGATATCTCCCAAACGATTTTTTTGCGCCCACCTTGCCTTGAGGGGGGTCCCGCCACCTATGTAATCGTATGTATGACCATAGAACCTCGCATCCCTGCAATGCCGGGACGGAGCGCGTCGGGTTTTCATCGATCTCAAGATAGGTATTGCTTGCATTGCTTGCAACAAGCGCAAAGTGTCGTAAGGTGTATGGCGAGTGGCATGAAGGGTGAGCTGCACCCTCCTCCATGTGCAGAACCCCCTTGGGAGGCAGGAATCCTCGCACACATGGTTGATTTCGTTTCCGGAGTGAGTGGCCGAGTTTCCAAACAGAGCAATGGGCGTACTGTGCAACCATCTCGCGTGTGTATTTTTTTCCCATACGCACGCTACGCGATACGGCAAGTCCCCCTTGTGCAGATTTGAGGTTCTCGACCCCCACCCATGGCGGTCGCCAGGCAGCGGCGAGGGGTGTGTGCGGTTCTTCTCAGCAGCCAACCGACGCCTTCTCTTCTTCTTGTCGCTGCCATCGCACTACCTCATCGTACGCAAGCTTGCCCCAAAAAATATCCAGCGCGCTCCCTATCGTCAAATCCACACGCCCGCACCCGAGCTCTCGCACCTGCAATAAAAACAAGACGAAAAAAAAAGAAAATACGAAAAAATAAAAACGAAAAACGAAAAAACGAGAAAAATGAAAACATCGTGGGAACATATATATATATAAACCCTTGATATTATACCTCCCCTAAAACTTCAGAGGAGAAAAATCGACGATATATATATTTTAAAGTGGTCACCGCAGCGGGCATTTTGCGTGACCGAGAGCTGCTACAACATGGGTGTCGGAGTTACAGTGCACGGAGGCGTACGGGCACGGGGTGTACTAGGATACTTACCTACCCGCAAGGCTGGGCGTTAATTGAGCTCACGCTGTTCCTAGATGGTTGACAGTACCAGCGATTTATCGTTTTTCGTCATCCCAAAGAGGGGTTAATACAGACCGGACGGAAAAAAAAGCAAGTACGAAAAACATGAGAGGCTTCTCGCACCAGGAAAAAGAAGCGTGTTTATTTTTCTTCTTACTCTTTTTGTTCAATCATCACTTTTACTTTCCAGCCTAACTCGTAGGAGCCTTTCCCCTCAACGATCTTCTTCCGGACAAGCCGTGGACACAGGTGTCGTCCTTCCCCCCCCCCGGTATGTGCCTTCATTTCTTGTCGCGCATAGGGTTCAGCATTCCCACTGCTCGTCGATTCTCATCGAATGCAGCTGACTCACGCTCTAGCGCTTTCCGCTTATCAGTGTTTCATGAATGAAAAAGGCCCTGCGAGCATGCACTCGGGGAGACTTGAATCCACGGAATAGGCACGCCGGTACCGAACCCAAAAAAACGGTGTGCGGGATCAAAAAACCGCTACAAAACCGAAAAGGAGCATACCACGAAAAAAATACAGATAGAACAGTACGTAGCGGTTGGGGGGGGACAGACGGCTGTACTCTGACTACAGGCTCATCGTCTAGGATGACTTTGATGGTGCACGCTCCCGAAACATTCGTCGAAACATG
>JBBMHQ010094650.1:0-10406 GCA_037834295.1 Postelsia palmaeformis | reverse complement strand
ATCGGAAATCTCACGGTTCGGTTCGGTTCGATTCGGCTCCCCGTTGAATCGTTTTGCTACGGTGCGGTTCCAATCCCCGTAGGAGAAACCGTCCAACAAACGCTTTTTTTTAGGGTGCACCGTATATATAAACCATACGAAACCCGAGGTTTCGTACTGATATCAGGTTTTTTAATAGGGCACTAACGAAACCGCTGTTTCTCTACGGTGAGACGTACGAACGGACCGTACAAAGCAGTTTTGTACGGTGGTTTTCAGGCTGTTTCTCGGGGCACTAATGAAGCAACAATCGCTGCTTCTTCGTCTGCTGCAAGCACGTGCTGCTGCAAACGCTGTTGCAGGCGCTGCTACTGCTTGCGGCTGCTGTCCCTGCTGCTGCTGCAGGCGCGCGTACCCTTGCCACCACGCGCTCCTATGACCTTCGCCGCTCCGACCCCTTTTGGTGCTTGCTGCTGCTTACTGCTCCTGCAGCTTGCTGCTACTGCTGCTGCTGCAGGTAGGTACTGCTGCTTGCACGACTTCTGTTTTTCTCGTTGAGTGCTGCAAAAGTGCTGCCGCTGCTGCAAGTGCTTCTTTTTCGAACATAATACTCCAATCTTTACCAATTGTTCGTGTTCGATTAAGCGCACGCCTGAAGGCTTTCGATTTTGACTATCTTTCCGACGGAAACCCCTGATACACGAAAACGTGATGCGCAAACCCTCTGATCTTTATGATAAAATGTTTAGTTTTTACAGATGTCCTGTTTTTTTTTTTTGATATTTTCCTATTTTTCCTATTTTCCTATTTTTTCTGTTGTCATATTTTCCAGCAGGTGTGCTTCCGGACACTCGGAGTATATATTCTATCAAAAATATAAATATAAAAACTATTCATCCTTTGTCTGTATTGGAAACCACAGAAAATATTTGAAATATGACATGCGATGTGATCAACCATGCCAGCGGGCGAACACCTGTGACACGGAACCGTGCAGAGACCGCCATAAGTCGTGCGAAACCGTGACATTATTGCACCGTTCCGTGGCCGATGGAACGGCGGTTTTTTTACGGGTTCAAGTTGACCGCACCGCTAAATCACCGAGCTAACGGTTTTCGGCACCGTATCTTGACGCACACGGTGCGGTGCGGTTTCGATGCCATTCCTACGGTGCGGTTTCAGGACGGTTTGAAGAAATCCGGAATCTTGCGGTGAGGTTCGGTGCGGTTTTCAGATTGTTTTTTTCAGGGACGGGTGCGTGGGTAGGATGCTGAAATATCAACACATCAAACACCGTATGACACTATTACGGGTGACCATAGTTAATAGAACCAAACATTGTTGGTACAAATAGCGAAATATATAGGTTTTTGTGTGTACCGTAGGTCCCATTTAATATGGCCGCCCGTAATATTAATATCACGCCAGGGTGGTAAGACAACACACGCCCTCGGACGATTTTTAGAGCTGGGTGTCACGACAACTGGCGGGGCGTACTGAATACGTCGAGCGGTGATGCGTCTACATATGCAAACCTTTTCCAAAAAATATTTCGAGAGCCACCATTTTCGTAGTGTGTGTTCACATTGAACCGTTCTTTCTACCCGTCCACATCCATCACAACCAGCGTCCGTGCCGATTCTTCAATCCTAGAAGAGATACAAGTTATGTGGTCACAACAGCTACGCCACAGAGATACTACGTTGCCACGTATGCAAGAGATAACAACGATAGAAGAAACAAACAGTTTGTCGTGCCCCCCCCCCCCTCCCCGCCCGCAGACCATGTAACAGGCACTTGAAAAAAAACGAGCTGGAAAAAAAGAGAATGAGAGAAAAAATAAGAAATGTATGCCCCTCTCAACCCCTCTAGGACTGCAGTCTCTTTTCGGGGACAGTTGGGGACAAATTACTTGGAATTAGAGTGCTTTGTCCCCAAAACGGGACTGGGGTTCTAAAAGGGTCAAGGCGTGTTTTGGGAGGAATCCGGGTTTGAAATTCACGCCAGGGGGTGTGTTCGCTCACCACCCAGTGTGATACGGCGGTAACCGAACCAACCGTAACAAAGTGTTTTCGGAAAGAGGTACCACGGGAAGCCATAGATAAAATAGGACCAGATATTGCGGGGAAATACAGGCAAATATATAGGTTTTTGTGTCTACAGTAGGTCCTAGTAACTATGGCGCCCGGTGACAGTGATCGATCGCCTCCAGAAAATAAAATGTTCGACTGCTGGCCACCCTCTTAGTACCGCTGTCGGGAAGGACGCGCGTCAGGAAAAAAACACACCGCCAGTGCGAACTCAGCGCTCCATATGGCAAGTCCGCCAGTTGGCTTATTCTCACGACCCGGGCAAAGTAATAAGTAGCCGGGGGGGACTCCAGACGAAAGATATACCGGTATACGCGAGGACCTGCGCGGTTAATTCTTCCAGGGCTGCAGCCTCGTCTCCAATAAGGGGAGCCGTAGTAAATAAGACCTACGGTACACACAAAAAGCTACTTGCACATATTTAGCTATTTTTACGAACAGGTCCAATATTTTACTAAAAGTGTTCTAAACGGGTCACGTAGGCGAGACTCCGAAGGCCCACAGAGTTAAGCCAACCCGAGAACGACGAGGTCACAAGCATCGTTTTTGTAACTTTTTTTTCCCACGGCCATTGAACCTTTCTTTTTACTATGGTCCTCCGTCATAGAGCCCGGTTCGCTTTTGGGGTACAAACTATCTGTAAAATTCGAGTGGTCTTCTCCGAGAGCGGTGCTGTGGTATCCGTCCTGAAGAATAGGAAAAGGATAACATGATTTGTTCGTTGGGTTTGGATTGCTATCAAAGACGAGAAACATATTAAGGGAGTACAAGAAACCCAACCCGAATATTCGCTACCGACCTGGAGAGTTAGGGTTGGGGTATAGAGGGGGTTGGTTGATTTCCAAAGG
Source organism: Postelsia palmaeformis (assembly GCA_037834295.1). Classification (NCBI taxonomy): domain Eukaryota; class Phaeophyceae; order Laminariales; family Laminariaceae; genus Postelsia; species Postelsia palmaeformis. The sequence goes on along the minus strand of JBBMHQ010094650.1, from coordinate 7,489 downwards.
TGCGGTCGGTAGGGTACGTGCTAAAAGTTTACTGGTGGGAATTGGATCGGAGAATTAACTACCCAAGTTTTCGGCAAGGTTCGGTAAGGCCTCAAAAGCCTACCGAACACTCCGGTAAGGTTCGGTCGTTAACTTGATACCGGCTCCCAACAATTCGATAAATTCGGTACGCCCAATACTTCGGTGAATACGGTACCCCCACCAATAGTAACCCGTGATATTCGTCACGCCCACCAAGAATATTTCGGTAAATTCAGTACTCCCACCAAAAACACCCCGGTAAACTCGGTACTCCCACCAAAAATACCCAGGGATATTCGGTACGCCCAACAAATATTTCCCGGGTACCGATGCATTTACCGCACATATTTGGAGAGTAGGGTCAGGATAGGGTACAGTTTTGCACCGCAGCAGCAGCAGCAGCAGCAGTATTATTATTTTGTTTCCAGTACGGCGCGCTGCTGCTGGCCTGTAGTACGAAACGCGGTTGAAGTGCCACACCGTACACGCTGTGACGCAAGACAACACACCCAACCTCTCCAGACGAGCTTCCAACCTGAGGTATCTCTATCCTGAGCATACACACAAGAAAAGAAGAAACAGCAGTACACGTTTTTTTCCCCTGTGGGGTTTGGCTGACTCGAAATCTCGGGGGGTGCCGCGAGGTGAAAACGGGGACATCGGCGTTCCTACGATGTGATACGCGTATGAGCTCTCTGTGATATTCGCTCACTGCCCTGTGTGCCAGGTTGCGCCGCGCGGGTTGTCTCGAAAGTCGGAGGAAGTTTAGGTGGGAATCACAACCAGGTTGTGTTCCTCGTTCAGATAACAGATTGTGATCAAGACGGGCAGACACCTACACACAAAAGCACGATTGGTGCTTGTCGTCTTTGTTCTCTGAAGGCGGTCGCAGCGCATAGTGAGCGTGGAGGGCGGGATGGTGGAGACAGCAACAGCAACGATCAAAACAGCAAAAACAGAAGAAGCCGAAATCCCTCCGCGCTTTAGTGTTCCTAATTGCAACAGCTGCTTGTTGTAGGATACTTAGATAGCTCGCACTCCCACAGGCAACACACACAGCAGCAGAAACAGAAGCACCGTCCATGCCTGCCACAAAGGGAGGGAGAAATTGAAACGCGGCAGCTGTTGTACCGTGCGTCGACACAGCTTTCGGCGGCTGGTGTGGTGCTCAGTACTAGATGACAGTACACAGCAGCTGAGCAACAGAACGCAGACAGCACGACAAAAAATGAGCTGCGATTTCTCCGCACTTTGTGTTCCTAATTCCGCTTGCTTTACCTGGCAGGATAACTGGACGGTAGATACACACATTCACAACGACAACTCTCACACACGTACGCACTTACACACAGCAGCTGAAGAGCCGTCCATGGCTGGCACGACGGCAGAAGCTTAAAGCCCGGCTGCTTCTGTGTCGCAGATGCGTCAAAGTGAACGGCGTTGAAGGGCTGGCGTGGTATCGGTAGCAGATTACTGTACACAGCAGCAGAACCCTCGAAGTTGTGTGTGTGTTTGCTTACATTTTGGGGGTTTCCATGGGCCTGGCTGGCTCTGATGAGGATGGCTTGAAACTCCGGGGGTATCGTATGTCGGAAAGCGGGAACACTGGCGTTTTTACGCTAGTAGAAATATATTTATATGTGTAACCTATGTGAGATGTTGCGCTGGTGTACTGGGTTGTGCCGCTGTTGGTGGGACTTCGCGGTTTGTTTAGGTTTTCAGGTTTGTTTTGGTTTTCAGCGGATTGCAAGTTTGAGGTGGAATCACTCAGATTAGGTCATCACCCAGATTGAGTTCCTGCCGCACGAGGTCGGGGCAAAACAACACAACAGAGCTACGAGTAACGCGTAAAACCAGGTGTACACCACTTTTTTACACGCACTTCCTATCAATAACTTGGTGGCTGTGAGTATTATGATGGGTTTTCATTTGTTTCGTACTTTTCGTGATAATATTAATACAACTTTCATTCCAATATTATACCTGTAAAAAAATAAAGCCCAACCATGCAGCTTCTGATCATCAACGCCAGCACCTTTTTATGTGCTACAAAAAATATATATATATAAAGGTGCGGAGGAATTTCATGTGTTCCAAGACTGAAATTATAAAAATACGAAAATACGTCATCGGTCATCAGATGTGAGTTCGACTGGTTAATAGTTGATACCAGGTCCACTCCATTTTGATTTTTTCAATATTGCAAGCTGCGTAATACGCCTACAACTATTTACTATTAATATTACTGCCAGGTACTCTACATTACCTCTGTAACAACAGCAGTTCTACTGAAGTATACGGTTTCATTCATAGTACATGGGAGTTGTGTACAGTTTTTACGATAACATCTACGAGTATCTGGTACTTAAATAGGAAATGCTATTTAATGTGAAGACAACAACAACAACAACTGAATGGTAGTCCAAGTCGATTTTATTTGATAAATTTCGTGATTGGTGGTGGGAATGGATGGAAACTGACGACAACGATTGAATGTATCTCGAAGAGGAAGAGGCAAGTTATGGCCGCCGGGGGGCACAATCTCGCGGTAGAGATTTTATCGACGGGACGGAACGGTATGTTACGACGGTCGAGGAATCTGTCGGCGGGACGGCGGGACCATATTGACGGCGTTTTTACCGTCCAGTCCCGTCCCGCCGATACCGCCTTTACCGTCCCGCCGAGATACCGTGATAAGCCTTGAATATAACAGACGCACGCAGAAGCAGCGTTCGTTGGCGTGTAGGCACCATTGTACCATGGCTGCCGATGTAGCAACAGCTTGGAGGACGGGACGATGTTTACAGCAGCAGCACCAGCAGACATTACAACAAAACAGTAAGAAATTGAAATCTCTCCGCACGTAACTCCAACGACTGCTTGCTGTAAGATAGCATACAAGTAGACACACCTTACGCAGGAAACACCTCACACACGCACACACTCACATACAGCAGGAGCACCGTCCATGGCTGTCACAGCAGTAGGGGAAAACTTGACCGCGGCTGCTGTTGTAACACGTTAGGGCTACGCGCAAGGTCCGTATCGACCAGAAAAAGGTGGCATGCAAAAAATTCTGAATTTTCTCCAAACGGAACTGCGAACAGACTGAATACTTTTCTGCAATTCCGAACTGTCATGGGGCTCCAAAACAACTTGAAGATAGAAGACCGGAAGGTCAGCACAAAACGCTTTAAACTCTTGATACTTCAGGAATTGGCTGTCCATAGCACAGACGTATAAAAGCATACCAGGTACCAGATATGTTCTAGACAACTTCATCTACCGGATTTTTTTCCCGTTTGATGCTGATCTCAGAAACAGCAAAAGGGGTGATTTTCAGCGTACTTTTGGTATAAATATACGAAGAAGCGAGGCTACTGCATCCTAGTTTGTGGTACAGCAGTATGCCACACTACTTGGACAAAAATCACCAAGAATCACTCCAATCGTTCATTCGAGTAAAGAATACCACCCAGTAAAAAAATAGCAACTTTTTATATATCTCATACAATGGAAAAAACAACACGATACGAGAAAAAAAACGAGGACCTCTACAAGCCTACAAGAAAGAGGCTCACGCTTTGAAAAAAAAGACGAGGAGTTCTTCGCCCGCACAGGGGAAAAAACAGGAGAAGCGGGGAGAGATGAGCGCGCCGAGAACATAGCGGAGCGCCGCGACTATCGTGCGTTGGAGCGACGTCATGGCGGTGCTGCCCCGTGCACGCCACGAGGCTGTGGCCAAAAATGCTGCTGAGACCGAAGCTCGCCCATCGGCCGAGAGTCTAGCCGAGGTAGGAAAAATGGCAATGGAAACCGAGGAGCGGCTGCGACTTGACACGGCAGAAACATTATCCGAGCAGCGTCAACAGCGGCCGCACGCGGAGGCAGAGACACGTGCAGCACTAGCGACGTTGGCAGCCGAGGAGGGGCGGAGGTGGGCAGAGGTAGCGAGGGTGGCGAGACTGTTGGAGATGGATCGCCACCTTCCGTCTCCTTTTCTTCCCGCCGCTTCGTACGCTGTCTGCTGCCGCTGCTGCTGCTAATCCTAACTTTTTGTATCTCATCCCATACGAAGGTTTTTCCTTGTTTCTACTGCTGTAGCTGTCAGGCTTTTGGGCCTGAGAAAAAAATCATGACGGCTGCTGTCAATTTTCTTTGTTGTGGTTGTCGAAAAACACGACATTCGTCACTGCGCACAACGTTCGATGGACAACGATATTGCCGGTACCGGCTATAAAAGGGACTTCACGCGTAGGTTTAAGGACTCCTCACCGTGGGTGCCTCCAAGTACACAGCATTTGACGGTCGGTGTTGTGCTTGAGGCAGCCAACGTTACACAGCAGCAGAGCGCCAAAAATATGTGTGTGTACGAAGTACCCAAGGTATGTGTTTCCCCCCCCCCAACATTTGGGGCGTTTCCATGGGCCTGGTTGGCTCTGATTGGGCGAAAGTGACAACGCGATCGCTTTCCAGTTCGCGCAGCTTCGGACGCCTTTATCACGCACGGTTCAGCTGCGTGCGCCGGGGCCGAGAGCGAGACCGAAAGAAGCGCCGACGCGAGAGAAAACCTATTCCTTCGTGTTGCGCGAAAAAAAATATCCAGTGTGCATGTACGTTCGTACGTATTTATTCATTCATCTCAGTGCTACTTTCATACTTATAGCTTCTGGACACGTCGTCACAGGTGTCGTCCTTCCTCTTTTTCCCCCGGAACGTGCCTTCACTTTTATCGCGCATAGGGTTTATTCAATATTCCAACTGCTCGTCGATTTTCATCGGAGGGACGCTGTTCACTCATATATGCCCTCGCGTTTCCCGCGAACCAATTTTTATCGCACAAAAAAGTCGACATGGGTATCTGCGCTCGGTTAGTATTGAACCCACGTCATCGATGTCGGTAGGCACGAGGTCTATCTACCAAGCCACCGGGGACACCGGTATTCACATAAATACGCACATATTTAACTAAACACTAAAAACTAAAAACAAGCAAAAAGTACGTCAGCTGCAAGTTCAACCGATCGGCAGATCGGCCGAGACGCACATAATTATACAAGAGCTGCTCTGAGATGGGGGATGTCGTCAAGAATCACATTTGCAAGTTGTGTTCGTATACTAAGTAGATGCAAATGGAACGAACGAAAGCGTGCAGCCGCGATGCAACCATGTTAGCCCCTTTAACACCACAGTCTCGATTTGGGGACAGGCTGCTTGTAATTTGGATGGTTTGTCCCCGAAACGACACTGCGGTGGTAAAAGGGCTATGATCAGCCGTTCTAAAGCCACAACAGAGATAAGGCCAGAGAAAATCGGCTTTAAAGGGTCGTTCTTATCAGGCCTTTTATTATTGATTTATCGTTTCGCGGAAAATTCACGGAAACGCGAAAAAAACGCGGTGGGTCCTATTATCGCCTGGTATCATGTTTCGTGAGGTTGCAACGCCCGTCCATCTAATCGAATCGTCGTAACCAGCGGCGCGCGTGTAGGCCGTCTGCTGGATCGTGCCGCGAAAGGTGCCCCGACTCCTAGAGAGGCGACAATGTCTCGCCGCACATCGAGCTCAACTTCTGGCGCGACAAGGCCCTCCACGACATGAACATAGCTGGCGATTACGTGTTGATCTCGGGTATGTCGGCTAGTCGGCTCTGTCGACTGGACGAATATAGCTCTCGTTGTGCACGGCGCTTTCTGGGACCAGCCACGGCCTGACAATGACCCTGGGTATGACCCTGACCTATCCTGTGCAGTGCCGGGTGGTGACGCGGCGCACACTGCTGACACGGTGAAACTTGGGAATATATTCGATTTAGCACGTGAAACAAACGCAAGGATGTCACATGGTCGTTATCGGAGGAAACAAATCTTTAGGGAAATTGACCAACCCGTGATAGGGGAACAAAAATCTTTGCCACAAAAAAATTGTTCTATGATGATGCCTCTGAAATAAGAAATCAGTGCCAGCTTTTGATGTTGTGCTGTGTGGCGTTGAGCTTGAGCTGTAAAAAAGTCAGCCTTGCTTTTTGCATGACATGTGCTGCAGGACAGCGCACAACCGAGTCCAGAGCCTAGAGCGGCAGCGAAGACACGGACGCGCCCGCGTGAACGGATAGCACGCACATTCCTTGGGAGGCCTTGTAAATGGCGACCGGCAGCACGAGAAAGCTATTAATAGCCCCCTGTGAAACATATACTTTAAAGATCAAATCGCAGCAGTAGTATGCGGTCCTGTTGTGCTGCTGTTGGGCACGCGTAAGGAACAAGAAGAACACCTGCACATAGCATCGACAATCGGCTGCGTGTTGCTATACTGCTGTACTTCGCCGAGACCGGGATTTCGACGGCACTGCCTGCACCTACGGGATAGCACTGCCCCACCTCTACTCCTCTACTGTACAGTAGCTAACGGGCACGTTGTCGCTGTACGTAGCTAACGGGCACGTTGTTGCTGTGCGTGCAGCCAGCTTCGAGCCTTGCGGCTGAGGCTGCATTCATCACGCGCCTGAAAGCTGCATGGTGCTGCTGTTTGTACTCGTACGTACCTACGACTCTGCTCGGAAATGTAAAGAACCACTAATTGACATATTTATTGTTGAACCATTCCTATATTTCCGGACAGTGTGGTACGATAGAGAAATTTTTACTCGATCATTTTCTCACGCGAGACAACAACAGTGATGCGTACGTATCTTAACGCGAGGGGTAACTCGCTTCCTGCTGCATGAAAGCCCGATCACAGATTGTCTTCACTGCTGCGATGACACCGGGTGTGATAGCGATCGCTCGGCGTGCGGCCGCTTGCATGCCTGACACCGTTAGCCCGATACCGTGAAGACTGGACGTCCATTACTCATGTCGGGATAATTTTTGTCGAATATCAACAAGTGACTCTACAAATAGGGTCAGCTCGTGCAACATATTTCATATCGGCTACTTGTCGGATTTAGGCGCGGATTTCATTGCTGTGTGCGCAAAGTCGTTCCGCATCGATGGACTAGATCATATTTTCGAGTAGAGTCCAAGCAAAGTTCTTCCATAGACAAGGAGAGACGAATACAAGTTGAAAAATCGCGTTTTTCCGCGTATTCCCTTAAAAATAAACGGGAGAGTGATCTGCAGATCAAAACACAACTAAACAAACAGTCGATCATTCTCCATTGATTGGAGGTGTCCATCATGTCTTTCAACTTTACAAGAAGAGCGGTAGGAATGAAGAGCGTGACAGACGCCTTTAAGTGGTCAAACTCCTAACTGCATTGAGCTACTGCGTTGGCGGTTAGTTGTTGTCAAGCATTAGCAATGGGCCCGTCCTCTTGCATAGCGTGTGTTGTGGTGAATATTGCGTGGATGTAGTCCAAAGTAATGGCCATTGCATTTATATGAATATTGCACGTGAACCATGAAAAAAAAATCCCGACACAACACAAGAACCGAACTTGGCAGATTTTGGTTTGTTGTGTTTTTTTTT
>JBBMHQ010094639.1:0-10407 GCA_037834295.1 Postelsia palmaeformis | reverse complement strand
TTTTTTGAAGCGTCTCCCCCTCATGCCCCTCACATCACACTTCCCAACACATGCAACCTTGATCAGCTCCTTCGGCAGCTTCCTACAACGCTGCACCCTGTCCCTGGTACTCCGGAGTGTTGGTCCCTGATCCCGTCTTTGGTGCTTCACCCTCTGCGATCTTCGTTTTCTAACGTAAGTAATTGAACAATAAGGCTGGTCGGAGAAGCAGAAGCTGATTTCTTCCGGCCGCGATGTCCTAGCTCCCTGGCAGCAAGCTGTACAGCATATATCAGCAGTGATTTAGAAAAAATGGTCTATCTTAGGGTTCGCAGGTCGTCGGCTTTTGTTGTTTCCGTTGTGCTGGAAGACTGCACAAGCATCAACATTGTGCTTCGAACATGCTCTGAACCAGTGAGAAGCACCACCCCTCTCTGTATTTTCCATAAAAAAAACGTCACACGAAACATCATTCAACGAAAGCAGTACATTTGGCTTGCAACAAATGAAACTGATTGTTGATTCCAGCAAGGTTGTATTTATTACAGAGTTGCGTTAGGGATCTGCAGATATACGGATGGGTCATACGTCAACTTTGTTGCTGAGCACAGCTACAACGTCGACTACGTATATTCACAGCGTCGCCAATACCGATCAGGGCTGAAGCTAGGAGGTTGAACTGCGAGTTCGGCGAATGTGTCGTCGAGTCGAGAGTGCAGCAGTTATTATCTCTGCCTTTGTCAAACAGCTCGACGCAGGTGCGCGCTGACGCTCCCGGTTCCTGACAAAAACAAATAATCCCGTACTCCACTGGGCTCAGGGCACTTGAGTACTACTGTGTCTTATTACGCCTATCTACTCGGTAGTGTCCTTTTTCGACGTACTGAGAGTGTGTACTGCGGGTCGTCGTACCGACGGAGTATTTCTCGCTGCATATATACGGGGTATACGAAGGATGGTATCTTTTACCTGATACGGCATTTGGCACGCTGAAAAGTGTTTCCGCGGTTTATTTGTCAATCGTGAATAATGCGGGCTGTGTTCTGGTCTAAACAATACTCCGTCTTCCCCTTTTGCTTCATTTTTCTCGAGAGTATTCAATAAAACATGGGCATTATTTACAAATGGCTCCCGGCTATTTCTACCCGTATAGGAGTATTTTTATGTGTTTCTATTCTCTGTTTCTTCCATAATTGATGGGCTCCGAGTTAAAACTGAAATCAACGAAATACGACATTCGGTGATATTGACACCTTATTCCCGATACAGGCACAGACAGCAGTATTCACCGCAGAATCGCAACGGGGACATATACGAGTAGTTTGCACTGATCGGTAATTTGGTTCAGTACCCACCAATGTTTCGGGGTTTTGCTTTTATGTTTGCGAAATACAGCGTTCATCGCGGGTAGGTGTGAAGTGTGTGCTGGGCACGAATGTCAAACGATAAGCCTGTGAGACGAAACGGCATACATGATAGGGGATGCGGCTTTCATATCCAGCGCGCGCCCTCTAGATATGCGTGCCCCGTTATTGGCTTTTGTTTTCATCGTGTATGTCCAGCACGACTAGGCAATACTGAACCAGAATAGTAGACTGAGTGTCTCGCACGTGAACCATGACTGTCTCTCGCATTTAGAACCAGGTTTTTCTGTACACGTCGCATCATTTTGACTATCGAGCGCTTTCCTCACAATACCATACCCTCGCAGATCTTCTCAGCGTCAAGCTTGCAGCGACGAGGCGAGGATACATCTAAATTTCGGTAACAGGAATCAAACGCCAATGGTCATGCAGAACGCAGCTTTTTTGCTTTTGGGCCTACTCGCTCTCAGTCGCGCTGACGCTGAAGACACGAAGTCGCCAAATGATCCCATCCCCAAGCCGGAGTGCGATGAGGATATCACTGTCTCAATTCGATACTCGTCTGCCTCTTCCCGGCTATACCTCGAGTCGGCGGACGGTAGTAGCCGTGGCGGCTGTGTGACGTTGGCACAGATATGGGAACACCAAAGAGGCAAGGCGCCCTTGTATCCCGTGGACCCGAAGACTGGCGATATCAGTGACAGTGCAACGGGGACGTGGCTTCTCACCGAGGAACTGTTCGTAGAGGACGGCATCACGCTGCAGGTAGGCTGTCCTCTCTGTACTCGGGGATATCGGCGAAAACATGTACGCCCTTAGTTTATTCCTCGTGTCAACGCTAAGTGTTGGTCATCATTTCGTAGGTTTCTCGTCAACTTGTACCTACTTTTGAAGAAGTTCATCTTGGCCCGATACAAAGATCAAGCCTGCTGTTAATGAAGTACTTGGTATGCCGTTCTTCGATTATGCAAGATGGCAATGTATACCTTGTTCCGTTATGACTTGTGTGCCGTTGAAAGCAAAACTAAATAATTTGGGATCCCACCCTTGCTTGATTTCGCATTTCGTTTGCCTCCCAGGTTCACGGAACCCCGGCCGGGGGGGATGCTGACGAGCTACGTCTCCTCAGTACGAGCGATACCTTCATCAACCTGCGTGCACATGGCGGAAGCCTCGATTTCTTGAGCACCAAGGTATACCCTTCGCTTCACGGATCAGATATCGTCCAGTGAAAATAGATCGAGCTGCACCTGTTCCAATTCAAAACGTCGGCCCACTGCACCGCAAAGGAATTACACTAGCAGCAGTGATTCTTTCCATATCATTGTGTTTTCTGAGGACTTGAAACAGTACGGCTGGAGGGTAACCTTCGTTAATCTGTGTTTCGAGTTTCATCGTGCAATCAGTCCATTCATTTGTGTTCGCTGAAAAAGCACCAGACAAGTATTCGTCGTGATAGGGCAGGGAGCAGCATCGGGCGTCACCGTGAGCTGTTGGATGAGGGTTAGGGAGAGGTTCAAGGTATGTCTATGATCTGTGACACGTAGCCCAGCTAAGTATGCCCTGAAATCGAGGTCACACGACATTCCTGGGGGATGCAATCAGTAAACCATCACGTATTACGTTCACTTCGCTTGTTAAAAGGTAGCTCTTGCAAATGTGTTGGGGTATTATTCCCTTTCCAAACTCCGACAAGAATATAAGGACAAATGACGTCCGTCTCCGGCCGTGCTGACTTGCGCAAAATTGGTCCACGATACTCCATGGGACGTTCTTTTGTGACGTATGCCGTTGGCATCTTACTGCGGTCACCTCCTGTGCTTTCTCACTTATTGTGATGACAGGTGTTTGCGTGGGACACTTCCACGAACAGCCCCGACGAGAACGAAAAAGACGGTCGGTCGTACATCAGCGCCGTGTCGGAGGTCATCACCAACGACAGCCAGACCTGCAATGGCAGAGCGAAGAAGAACATGGGAGAGGCACGAATGGATATCGAAAATAGCGAAATGGGATACCTCGGATACCACGGCAGCGAGAGTTATGGTCTCACGTGGAAGGTGAGACAAGACTAGCGCGGCTTCCCATGGATAGGAACTGAACGATACTTCTTGAACTATATACAACATATGCGGTTGAAAAGTGCAGAAGATAGGTTGTCTGAAGGTCAAGCTCGATAGACTGATAGTGCTCAACAGGGTATGTGTTTCGGAATAGTAAGATGGCGCTAGCTCCCTAAGCGCCGATAGCGGTTGCAAAATCCGCTACCATTTCCTCCTGAAGAAAAAATCGACTAGAAAAATCCGGACTGCCACACCATAACCCTTCTTTTGCGTGTTTGCTTGTATACACTCCACCTACTTTTTTTTCCAGATGATGGCAACATCCGCCAGTTGATGTGTCTAAGAGCTAGTTTACAAACAAGATAGTTTGTCCACACCCGTTTTCAACTATCGTCTTACACATGGACCCATCTCACCAGGTCCGGGGATTCTGCGTCGACAAGAGCAACCACGAGGTGTTCGAAGAGGTTAACGTCTACGGCAACATCTACGACTCGGACATACACCACAACAACTTCGGAGTCTATACGTACGGCCACCAGCAGGGTGACTGGAGGAGAAACAAGATGCACGACAATTCCGGGTACGGCTTCGACCCCCACGACGACAGCGATTTCCTGACGATCCATGACAACGAGGTCTACGACAACGGGTACCACGGTATCATCGCCTCCAAGCGCTGCAACGGAGTGTCTATACAGGTGTCATTTGTTTTTAAGCTATGGGGTATCGTACGTAATCAATAGTTGACACTGGGATTCTCGAATCACTCTTCCAGTGGAAACACGGATTTTTGGGGATAGTACACGATGGCCACTGGTGACGTGTCCAATTTGAAATAACACGAGCTGGCTCCAGCTGCAGGTGTGACGTTCGGGCTGTGAATTGGCGCCTTACGTTCTAATACCCGAAACAAAACGACTGGCATCATCGTTGATGTTGATTGCGACGAGGAACTGAGCTGAACGCCGGGTATGAATGCTCAGGCGACTACACTTTTGCAACTCCTGGCAACGTCGACCCCAACTGATGCACGGAACATTGAACAAAAGTACGCATTTTTCGCCATCGCCACAAAAGACGAGTTATCTTCATCCCTGTCCTACTTTCAAGCAAAGTGAGGCTAAAAAAATATCGAACACATCCCAAAGAATAGGAATAGTTTGACGATTGAGGTGCTCATTGTTTTTTTTTCACGTCGAGTAGAAATACAGCGTTCTGATGCCGAAGTTTCAATATGTACGCATCAGAATTCGGGGTGTGGTCACAACAAATGTTGAATACAAAATGCTTCGCAGCTTTAGTTATAAACGTTGTATGATGCATTGGCTCTCTGCCGGCTCAAGTGATCGCTTTATTACAATTTTCATATGGTTTCTCCCGGAGTTCAGCTCCTGTTACCGAAACACCTGCACCGATGCGTTCCTCTTCTTGAAGGCGCCATGTGGATAAATTTGTGCGTAGCTGAGCGATTGAGCGTTTAAATCGTTTGATGGCCTGAGCGCAAACTGTTAGGCGTCTTGGTGCAACCAGGTCGTATCATTGTGTGACATCCTTCACCATACCCGAAGCTGCACGTACCCGCGTGGCTGACCTAGTTAGACTACAATTGATCCTTACCGCCGTCTTGCTGATGCGTCTTTTTTTTTATCCAGGGAAATGAGGTGTACGGCGGTGCTTCGTCGTCTGCTGGAATATTTCTCCACCGGAGCAGCGATGACGCTGTTGTGAAAGGTGATTCGCTGAGAACCGACGTAAACTCATATCCTGAATTTAGTGCATGACGTGGATATCGTGCACACCATCAAGTGGGTACCGTCGTTTGTCGATGAAACGTGCAGGATGGCGGCCTATCGATTGTACAGTAGGAGTAAATTCTGATATTTTGATTGAACTTCCGTTCTTAATGACATTACTCAACAATATCAATTACTTATGTTATAGAAAACGGGTTAAGTGCGTATCGTGGATAGAAGGTTTTCGTAAGTATCGTACAACGATGCCGGAAAGGTAGCCGATTGCAGAAAGTATCGCAGCCTTCGTGCGTAGAGCACATGCCTGACACGAGATACAGCAAACTACAAATCCGCTTGCGGAAGGTCGTCTGCGGAACGCCTGGGTCATTCGTCTAAAACAGAAGGACAATCAAGACCACGATGGAAGATGAGATATTCCATCAAGCGCTTTTTGTCGATGAAACCACTATCGAGCGCACATTATTGAAGCCGTGTTAGTATGTGTCGTTCGCCTATGTTCACCACACCCGACTCCGCTGTTTCGCTAGGTAACTACGTCCACAACAACGGGGATGCCGGATTGGCAATGATGGAGTCGTTCAATGCCGACGTATCCAACAATGTCTTCGAAAACAACAAATACGGGGTGCGCCTCTCCGTGGGATGCGGCCGCAATGTCTTCTCCAATAACGTCATCAGCGGCTCTACCAAGTGAGACAACTCTCGACGATTTTTAAATGGGATTCCTGGTCAACGTAACCTTCACGCCTGTTCTTCAGAAGTCTGACAACTGTTGAATACTGTCCTCACATTCGCATATATACAACCCGGTGTCTCTGCAAACCGGATGTTGCAAGCAACAAGAAACAAATTTGGAGGTGCATCTAACTGAGCATCCTTGAACACGCACCGCTCCATATTTCCTCTGTTGCCCAGATACAACGCCTATTCATACCTTGGAACAGACGCACCCGATGTGGTGGATTCCGGACGGTCCCAGGACAACACCTTCAGGGACAACAACCTCATCGGAAGTTTGGAGAGCATCAAGCTTCTGGATGCCGACGGCACGAAGTTCATTGACAATGTATTTGAGGATGCCACGACGATCCGTTTCAACGATGCCAGGAAAACCCTTATGTCGGGTAACGTCGGCCTGGAAAAAACCAAACTGAAAGTCGCCAATGGAGCTACTTTTGACGTGGGGTCCGATAACGGGTTCGAGCCAATTGAATAACGCGAGTCGCTTATGGGATCTGAGCAAATGCCCTACATTGCTGCTTGTTTGTAAAATCCCACAAAAAAGCGTTCATGGGTACACAAGTGACGTCAGCCGATTATGTTCCGCTTTAGTGTTTGTTTGGATGGCCATCTTCGCCTACGTCTGATACACGTCCGTCGGAGGGCACGTACGGAGCTTTGTGGCCTTGTTTCCTTTCATGCCGTACAGGCAGATCACACCGAAATGTTGTGTTGTTGTTGTTAGTTCGCACTTTTTTTGTGGTGCAACATGTCTGTTGATGAATTGTTGCTGTAGAGTTAGATGTAGGAGGGGGCGGTGTTCGAATTGGGGCAGGCGTATACCGTACACCTCGTGAACGACATGATGCATGGAATAACTAATTGTAGTGGTGACCCCCGATAACTATATTTGACGTGCGAGTTTCTCGATTTTTCGAGGACTAATCTGCGTATGTTCGAAGTGTGACGACCTTTTTCTTCGAAACGGGACCGTTGAGGCAAGGCGTGGCGGGTAGTGACGGGCATTATGGAAATTAAAAATATTGTACAGATCGGTACGATTTCCGTACAAATGAAGCAAAGTTAGGATCTGAGTGTTATATGTATCACACATGCAGCTCCCAATGGGATAGCTTGGGCATTTCAGGTACTTTTTTCTTGTCAGGGAGCTGTTGGGCATAACTGCTGACGTTTGTGGAACGAAACAGATTCAGGTTATGGGTGAACACTCTAGCGAGATACTTGCATTGCTGTTGTCGTGGGTCGGATACTGTCAACGTACTGCAGTAGTGATTGTACGTCTCCGCAATGTGCTGTAGTGTATCAACATACGATAACGATACTGATATATAACGGACATCGCTTCAGGGACAGCAGTTTTAAGGGGGAGTAGAACATTGTTGATGCGCACGTTTTCATTGATGCTTCGTAAGTGTTGTATATTCCGTATCGCCCGCTGCAAGTTTGATCCCGTGGCACTTGCTTTTCAGCGATATTGGATGACTTGTTGCAGTTAGCACCCAAGGATGAACTACGCCGGGACGGAGTCCCTCATATATATATATATATATATATATTTTTTTTTTTACCCATTATGTACTGTACGACATACACATGAAGTTGGGGTATCGCAATGTACACGTCACTAGCTCTGGAAAAGGTGCACCCGGCAATGCTGTATCCACTAGGATCGCATTACTGTTGCACAACGTGGATCGGTCAGTAGGAAAACCATGTTGGTCCCTGAAATCATTCAGAACCATTGAATTTCGTCACCCCTTTTCATGGTTTCAGGTTTGTCGTTTGTTCTCAGCGGCGTGCCTCTTGTGTGCACGTGGGTCCGTAGTAGTATAAGGCTGTGATACGTGTGTATAATTGGAGTTTATACAAATACTGGCAGGTAGGTGAGTATACGTGTCGTTTTTGTGCGGTGGGTGCTCAATTCGAATGCATTGTCGGGACAGCCTCATGGGCATTTATACCTATTTTCCTCGATTTGACAACCCGTTGAGGTTGCAGTTCATCATGTGTGGATATTCTCCTGAAGACGACCCATAGCCGAAAAATACTGTCAGACAAGATGTTTTTCAGGTCGAGGTTGGAATCGGACAGATATCCACAGATCTACATCGCCTTGAACCCACACTTTGCTCAAGTAATTTTGGAGCAGCAACGATCGTTTTGAGTATATCACCTTCGAAGTCGTTTCGCCTGTTGTTCCACAGTTGAAATTGTTTAGTCTTTCATTTCAAAGCTTCCTTTCAAAGCGTTTCAAACGTCACCGTCACATTTTGTCCATGTGCGGCAAATCATTGATAGCATCGTGCATTTTACTGGTATCAATCACTCCTATCTTCGGAGGTTGTTTAGTTGGGTTCACGACGAGTGGTCACGATTCGCAGACGACATACTTGTCGTTATAGGACTGATTGAAATAGGAAAACACAATAAGGCGTTGGTGTCCCCGGTTCAGGTCTCCAAGATTGGGAACCTGACCAAGACCTTCAAATTTGGGGACCATGCATCGTCTTCCGAACGAGGAGCGAATTAAAGCATTGGTTTCCCTGATCAATCCATGAAAAACTACTCGCCTGACGCCAACGAGACACGACTTAGGCCACGACAGAACCCACCACCGCTGCAGCAGAAACTGCAAGGGTAGGAGCACCCGCTGCAGTAGTAAGACGGTCCCCCGCCAGGCAATGGACAAGGTGGAAATGGGTAGCTGCAGCAACATTTAGAAGAGGTGGTAGGGCAGCGTGTTGCTTCGACAGGTACGTAGGCACCCTTGCCTTACACCACCACACGTTATAACACCCATCGATGAGCCAGATCCCTCCTGCGAACGGGCCCGCGAGTCTGGCGATCAAGCCCCAACGAAGCATTATCTATACCCTCCGGGCGACAATCTTGTGCCCGCTTAACACACCCTTACCCAGAACGATGATAAGCACTTCGGGAAAAGATGGCCCCTTTAGGCCAGTACACTTTCATGCGGCTGTTGCCTGACCTTTGAGGTGACCTCGCATTGACGAAAGAGGTCACGTTAATTACCGGCAAGTTGGCATGGATAGTAGTGTGTGTCCAGGAGTTGGTAGGAACCGTGCCTGCGGTCCTCTTTTCAGCAGTCGGTTCCATTCGGGCGTTAGCCCAGGTTTGACAAGCTCATCCCACGACGGGTGAAATTCTTCTCCAAGCTAACCTCCAACCCTCTGGTCGCGGAAAAACGTGTCTGGCCGGCATGCTTCAGTAGAGGCGATGCTGATAAAAGGTGAAATGTGATGCATTCCCTTAACCGAGGTAATGGTGACAAAGTGATGCTGGGTTCTCGGGGCAAAGCCCCCCCCGTTCGACCAAGTTAAGACGAGAGCCGAGTCGTCCGTCGAAGATATGCATGTTTCTCCTGAACGGAGAGCAATGGAGGGAGGCACCCTTGAAACTGAGCTCAGGTGCGCAAACCGCGCTTGAAACCGAGCGGCGCGTATCAGAGGAGCAGCACGTTTGGAGATAATTGTCGAGTGAGTACGTCTCAGAGCTGTGCAGTCACGCATGAAAACCCTTTGTCAGTAGCATAACGGGTTTTCACGGAGTAGAGGCACTCGTCGTCCTGACTGGCCAGGAAAATTAACACCTGCAGGTCGTTGTCAGAGTACATCGTACGTCAGAGATAGGCTGCTTGAAGCGTTTATGACCACCGGGGAAAGGAGGTCCAGACCAAGTGGGGTCGACCCTCTCACTCCACAGCATCAGGGGGGCGCAAACGAGTCCTCAAAACTAAAAAAAAAAAAAACCGGCTCCCCTTGGAACGAATCACGCGTAAACGCCCTCCCAAAGAGGTAGGCGTGAAGAGGAAAGAGTAGCCGTTCTCAAGAAAGCCCACTTGGAGCTGGAGGAAAATCGTCGACGTCACGTAGTTGCCTCTCCCTCGTTGCCACGGCATATGAGGGCCGGGGCCGAGTTTCCCTCTCTGTAGCCCAATTGACGATGAACCTGCCAAGCGAACTGCGAATGGCAAAGCCGCCGAACTACTTCACGATTTGAGCCTTTCGAGTCGGTGGACGCCAGTAGGCTCCCACTGTTTCGAGAGTTCGAATGAGAAGATTCTCCAGCGTGTGCAGGAAGACACCGAGTCAATGTTACAGAAGTCTGGATGAGACAACTTCTCCTCTGGCCAGTGGTAACAAAGAATGGGCAGGACCACAGGTCTGCGCAAGAGGCCTTCTCCAATCCAACACCTACACTGAATGATTCGCGTACAGAGATAATATGCAACAGAAAAATGGCGATCCAATCGATGGGTTCAAATTTGGCACACATAATAGAACCAACGATGATATGGAATGTCTCGGGAACTTTAATCGCGGCTAGACAACTTCGTCGTTGGCTCTTGCTCCCAAAACCTCAGAGGGTGGAGTCGGTCGCAACGTTGCTTGAGACCATTCCACCCACCCGGAAGTAGGATTCGTATTCTCATGTTTTTTTACCCAGATGATTTACAGGTACTAACCCCGCGCAGAGTACGTG
>JBBMHQ010094638.1:0-22914 GCA_037834295.1 Postelsia palmaeformis | reverse complement strand
TGCTCGTCTGCTTGAGCTGCCCCTCTGCCGGAGCCTACGCCCGAGCTTACTCCGAGATCATCTCCCCCGGTCCTGATGGTGCTCTCTCCGCCTCCCTCATCTTCGTCCCCCCCCCCTCGCTGTTGCTGGTCCTTGATTATTTACGGTTCGCGGCTGTGTCGTCCTCGTTCGCCACAAAGCAAGCCCGTCGCTTGCCGGCGTTGCTCATCTTGCCCGAAAAAACAATCAAACCAATGCCAAACCTCAGCTCGCTGCACCTCCCTTTACACTCTGCGTGTTGCTCTGCTGTCTGCTTCGCTACGCCACCAGCAAGTGTTAAGCTTCCACAAAACATTCCCAAAAAACCTTCCACTTTATTATAACCCCTCTCCCCGCCCACATTCTTGCCTCTTCAAATTGCACAAACTCCATATTCGAAATGAATTTGAATACATTAATATACTTGGCTCAAGAATTGTGGTATTAATTTACGAAGTAAAGCAATGCCGAAGAGGGCAAACACATGGTACAAAGAGACACCGTGCTCCCAGAACACACTTCGGGCTAACCGGCTTTCTACGTTCACGTTTCGACCAGTGCCCCGAGGGAAAACGGATTACTAGTCGAGCTTTCCTATTTGGAAAGCCCGATCACCCCTCTAATTAAAAAACCCATCTTCCTCCACTATTTTTTAGTGCTTTTGACACAAAATCTGCTCCCTCCCCTCCTTCTCTTACATAGACCATGAACGCTAGTGATTTCCATCTATCTACCCGCCCTTTGAATTTAATGTCTGATGCGCCCTACGCAACAAGCTGAGTTGCCCCCCCGATCCCGCCTGAGTTGAGAGCGTGCTGAGTCGGGTCTCTTCCCAAGCTGCTTAACATCCGCCTCGAGACCTTTGTTGCAACGGTGCGCGTGATCACCTTCCACCCGGTGGCTGTGCGTGTCTGCATCAATGGTGCTGACCTGCTCAGTTCGGAATGAAGGTCTAGTAAATCCAGAAGGACCTCCAACGCCCCATGACTCTTTACGTCCCGAAAATTTCCCTTCCCTTTCACTGCTCTCGTCTTCGTGACGATTGACCCCAACCTCTTGGGGTCTGACTCAGAAGCGCGGAAGGTCGCTTCTACTCTGTCTGCAGAACGTAACGTCTTTTCTTTCTACGCTAGTTAAAACGCTCCCGAAAAACAAAACAAGCCTTTCCTCGTCAGACAAGAACTTTGCGTGTGCCAGCCCGTTGCCGTAGACCCAAAATATAGAGTCTCTATAAAGAAGATGAAACGACAACGCAAGTCCGGTCCAGACTACTTACTCATCCTTCGGTTCCCAACTCACACGCGCTCTTCATCCCCGTGGCCAGCAGGTTCCATGTAAGAGGCTTGCTTACCTTGCTTGGGGTGTATCTCTGATTCTCCGCGAGTTCCATCGATCCCTTTCCCTACTCCAACAATTATGTAGTGTGAAGTGGGCAGCTCCCAACCTCCGAACATTCTGTGAAAATACCTAATCGCGGATAAATAACCTCCTCAAGCCTGGCTCTGGTTTTCGAATGCAAAGCATCGCCGGGCCATGAATTTCGTCAACTCTTTCACTGCTGCGTCGACTCCTTCACTTTCTGCTAGCCATGAACTCTTCCCTTCTATCGCTCTGAGGCGGCGGCACACCAGGTTTGCCACTTGTTCCAGTACACCCACCGTCTGCGTGCTTCGACCAACTGAGGCCAGCACGAGTGTCTCCACCAGTCTGTCCACCTCATCGTCCTTCCCGCCCTCTCTAGTGTGTGCTCCTGCTCGATGGGGTTTGCGGGTGTTCATGCTTCTGCATTTCGTGTCATCGCTTTCCATTTTATGTCATCTATGTACTCTGTAGGAAATTTGGCTGCAGAAAAGTCTCGAAGAATGCACGGCCACCGTCACCTATCTTCTGCCCTCTTTATTGCCTTTGTGCGCGTGTCTGACACTTCTGCGCGACTTCTTTTTTGGCCATCTCGAGATATCGTCCGCTACCATGTTCTTTCTGCACGCCGAGAATACGTTTTGGGTCATGACTCCAACTGGTCGTAATTTTCAGTCTACCTAGAAGGCTCACAGCCAGTGAAGCTCGTCGGTTATGCGACCTGCTAGACCGATTAATCCATGACACGGCTGCAACGTTGTACCCCCTCAATAGTATGGGGCTTCCTTTCGTGTCTGGCCTGCCGTGCAGGATGACTTAAGTCACGTACGCCGTCATGACCATACCACCGAATTCAAGCAGGTTGATTGTGATTTCGTCCTCTCTTCTGGTCACTTTTTGCTTCTTCCAAAGTCGCGACAGCACAGGGTTCAAGTAATATCTTCAGTATACCTTTAGTTCTGGGCAAGAGCCCCCGACTGCTGTAACGCTTGCATCCAAGTAGAATCGTCGCGAAGGTGATCGTTCTTCGTGTGCCTAAAATGATGTGCCAAGAGACTCCCCATGGCTGACCTACTTCTGTTCGATTCCCCATTTTCTAAAGGAAGTATCATTGTGGGACTCCCAGCCCAGTCTCACTACCCTCTTCGTCGCGTTTTTGGCTTTTGTGGCTTTGTGCAAATTGGTCTGACATCAAAGCGGCTAAAAAATATATCTGCCGGCTTTGATAATGTAGGTGAGGCTCCAGAGTTTCCTGCCATGCTTAGCACATCTTGCGCGCTTGTATGCGTTTCGCCTCGTGACTACCCCTGCTCGAGAATGACCCTAATTGCTTCTTCTCGTTCCTTAGTTACGGAAAACGCATAGTGTGGGTGTTGATAAAGAAACCCAGGTGTTGATTGTGAAACCCAGCGCATCTACGATTGTGTTCCAATCAGTGCTCTTAGTCGACGCGAGTATATAGGGGTTTCACCCGTTATCTGGAGCGAGGGAAGCGGAAGCTATGAGGGCCGCTGAGGGGCTGAGCTGCACGCAGGGCAGAATGAAGTCGTCTACATATACTGCCGTCAAAAACGGTTCGTTTGGTCCATCCCCTTCGTGGTGCTATCACTCTGACTCCGGACGGGATCCTAGTTGGCTTGCCTGACTCCCATGGGTCCACGACTTTGACATGCGACATCATAGCCTTTGCCTTCTGGTAGAGTAACCACACCATCTACCGTGGTGTGAAGGTGGGCGTGTTCGGCCATGAGACCCTAGTACCCGGGCGAAGCTGCCCCCGCCCGAAGGTGAGTCTAAAACCTGCTCCCAACACGTCGTCTACCACATAACAAAGGTTCTGCGCCTGGTGCGGTGATTCCCTGACCTTCCTGAAGGCGTCTGTTACGCCTGCTTTGGCCGAAAGGATACGAAGGTGAGGGAACCTTTGTTGGAGGTCGATTAGCGCGTGTCAAAGTGGAGGAGGTGCGTCACCACGGAGGCATTTCGGCACGTCTTCCGTTTGCGTCTCTTTTTAGCCCGCCCTTCTCTCCTCTCGTCGCGTCGACATCCAACGAGTCGTTAATTATTCTGACCTTGCACGTAACAACGGCACCGAGGGGTGCCACACGTAGTCCTTAAAGCGCAGCAGCTAACTCTCTGCTGAACACTATGAATACAACGCGATTGCGTCGTACATCTTCGTGCAGTTTCTCCCAAACGAGGTCCATATGTTCAAACACTGCGCCGTGATTACCACACCGAATTGCTCTTGAAGTGTCGAGGTTCGTCTCTGCTGTCTCCACCGGCACGCCATTCTTCATGTTTATGAGTTCTGTTACTGCGGGGAACCCTTCAACCCCCCCAAAGTAGTGTTCGTTCCCGCTCCAATGCTGACAAGAACGGCCACGCCGGCGCCCCGCCGTCCGTGCGTGAACGAGCAGCCGGGGAGTGCGCTCGAACTTCGTTTGCCTTCCTTTTGAGTGCTTTCGCCGCTATTGTTCCTTCGCCGAGCCTGGGCACTACGAGGTCGATGTCCATCCGACCCAGCAAGCTGCAGCTCCCCCACGAAGTAAGCTCGCGCAGCAGGGTGAAGGCGGGGGGTATCAACCTTGCACACGCTCTTTCGGGAGGGATGGCGTTGGGAAACTGCCGTTTAACGTTTAGCGGGGGCCGCAGCGTCAAGGAGCAGTCCAAAGAAGTCGTTGATGTCACGGTCGGCGGCGAAAATGACGCGACCCCGCACCGATTGCTGCTTCGGCAGAAGCGAGTTGAAGTGCGCGGTCATGTACGCGGTGAGGGTCTCGGCCATGGTCTGAAACTCCTCGATCGGATACTCCCTCCTGCCCTGCGACACGCCGCCTGTTGACTCTGCGTCACCCTGTTGGACCTTTACCAGGACATTAACAAACGTCTGGAAATGAACCCTCCGGGGTACGCTACACTGCCGAGGTTCCCTGCTCCACCCCAGGCGAGAAGGCGTCGATATCGATTATGGATGGCGGGGGGGTGATCGTGTCGAGAAGGCGCTGGCTGGGATCAGCGATGTATCTGATCGTATAGCGAAATCACCCGTCAACATTGAGGGAACAAACAGATCTCCACACAGCACATACATAGATGTTTGCTGCTTCTTTTTCGATGCCCCGCTTCGCGGAATCTGCGGTTATGGCGCGCGCTTCGATGCTCATAGCGTAGTCCATCCCACCCAAAAGGCTCCCCGCTCAGCCCAATGGCTGCACCACTGGTCCTCCCGGCCACCAGTGCCCCGGGTACTGCATGCCCGAAGGATGGAAAACTGCGCGTGTGGTGCGGCATGTATGTATAGCTGCGGATGCTGCGCCTGCAGCTGCAGCTGCTGCTGCTGCTGCTGTTACTGCGTCCAGTACGCGAGGGGAGGGACTGCTGCGACTGCTGTTACTGCGGTTCTTGTTGTTGCGGGGGCGGCGGCGAGGGTGCTGGATACGGCTGCGGCTGTTGCTGCTATTCCTGCGGCAGCTGTCCCATCGGCAGGGCTGGCAGCTCGAACGGCTGTGGTTGCAAGTGTTGCTGCTGTTGTTGATGCTGACCTTGCTGCTGTTGATGCTGCTGGTGCTGCTGCTGCGATGCTGCTTGCTGCTGCTGCTGCTGTTGCTGCGACAGTGACTGCTGCGGCTGCTGCTGTTACTGTTGCTGCTAAGCTTGGGGTTGGTCTTGCAGGCTCCGCTGAAGCTGTTTGTTCAGAAGCTTCAGAGATAAGCTTCAGAGCTTCCAGCAGTAGCACCTGCAGAGTTGATTTTACGGTCGCTCCCGCCCCGCTTCCGGCGCCTCCCGCCTCGCTTCCGGCGCCTGCCTCTCCAGCCTCGCCTTTGGTGCCCTCTTTCCCTCCGCCCTCGTCACTGGCGGCGTCTGCATCGTTCCTGATTGTCACTGCTGCCCCATTCGTCGCGCAAAGTTTCCCGTTGTTCGTCGTCCTGCGCAAACAAAAACGCTCCAAGCCTGTATAATGTCACTGCCCATATTTGGCTACTAATATCTTGCGTTCTGCCTGCTTCTTCTCTCGCTGGTTCTCCCCTTCTGCTTGGGACACGAACTCCGACCAGGTACCCTCATCCATAATCCACTTTCCATATGTCACATTGTAATGCCTCCCAATTCTTATCAACGCCTTTTCAACAAACTCCATATTCGCTCCGAATGTTTCAAGTCCATTGAACCCACCGTATTGTCAACGGATGCTGCACCGGAATTTTATTTTTTCCGCACGGGGTCGAGCTCGAGAAATATTATTTTAACTTGCGTTGGAATTAGTATTGCAAATTCTCCGGTTCTTGGACATAATTCCAAAAGTGAAGCCCGATTTCAAGATAATAGGCGTCACAAGTGACCCCAGATTTTCAAGATAACAGGTGTGACAGAAGAGTGACCCCAGATTTTCAAGATAATAGGCGTGACAAAAAAGTGACCGCTGAAATCACACCACGGGTACCCCTTTGTCCGCTTGACCCTCAAAGCCCGTTCTTGGCGTACAGCAGCGGCGTCGCGCTAGTTTTTGCGCGCCTCGACAGCCAAGCACACACCATGGAACCCGGCCGAGTATCGGCATTTTGGTGAGCGCACGTCTAGCACAGCAGCACGTACGCCGAGCACCCCTCCAGCAGACCCTGCGAAAAACTGCGACCACTGGGAGTCCCACATTTATTACTACTTCTTTTGAATAGGGGGTAAGGGTTTCCTGATGTCTGTGAGTTGCATGACATAAAAGCACAGTAAGCCACGACAGTTGCATGACCTCGGCAACTCGAAATAGCGCGGGTAGCTCTATATCGGTATGCATCTGCGGTACGCAGTGTTTGTGTCATTAACCCTTGGACTTCTAGCGGCCATGGTCGACATGAAGAACAGGCGCAGAAGCAGCCTTTCTGATGGTGGAAGAGATGTACAGCGATCATTTTTTGCACCTAGCGGTCTTCGCGAGTTGGATCCTCGCGCACTCCCCGATCTTGTACCTCTTGTTCCCCGACCAGACTCAGCACGTTCAACGCCAAAGACTGCGAACTCAACTACGGACGGTGCTATGCCTTTGACCCGAGCAAGTTTGCGTGCGGAACGTGTATCAAAGCATGCTGTCAATAGCAGATGCGCAGCTGTGTGTTTAACCTATTCGCGTAGCTGTACTCGTATTAGGACAGGCTTGGGGTGTACTGATGTGGTTGATCGAGTAGAAATAATGAGTTCAATGTGAAGACTGCGTGCGGAACGCATGGCAAAACATGCTGTCAACAGCAGGTGTGCAGCTGTGTGTTCAACCTATTCACGTAGCTGTACTCGTATCAGGACAGGCATAGGGTGTACTGATGTGGTTGGTTGAGTAGCAAGAACGGGTTGAATGTGAAGACAACACACACATGCGTACACATAACATGAGATGTTTATATTTTGTACCTGGCACAAGGTTTCTGTTCGACCCGAGCAAGTTTGCATGCGAAACGCATGTGCTGTACCGAGGACATGCTATTGTGATAATAAGTGCAAGGTACTGGAGGAGATCAATCAAATGATTATTGCGCGTATGGCAAAACATGCTGTCAACAGCAGGTGCGCAGCTGTGTGTTTAACCTATTTGCGTAGCTGTACTCGTATCAAGACAGGCTTGGGGTGCACTGATGTGGTTGATTGAGTAGAAAGAACGGGTTTAATGCGAAGACAGCACACAAATGCTGTGAAGAGCAGAGGTGCGCAGCTGTTTACTTATCCTCAACGTGTACTTGAACTCGTACATAACATGAGATGTTTACATTTTGTACCTGGCACAAGGTTTCTGTTTGACCCGAGCAAGTTTGCGTGCGGAACGCATGTGCTGGACCGAAGACATACTGTTGTGAGAATGATTGTGAGATACTGGAGAAGACCAATCGAATGATTATTGCACGTGTGTCAAAACATGTTGTCAACAGCAGGTGCGCAGCTGTGTGTTTAACCCACTCGCGTAGCTGTACTCGTATGAGGACAGGCATATCTCGATAAGTTTTGAGACTTTTTTTTCTGTCGGTTTTCCTTGGTCCATTTCAATTCGGGAACGTTTCGGCAAATCAGTCCTAATTTCGGCAACGTCTTTTCTTCTCGTTGTTCAATCGACGTGCAACTTTCCCGGTTGACATGCAACTTTTCCGGTTTATGCTTGACTGTAAGTCACTTCTTTCCTAATATACCTCGATTTATGTCCAGTATTTACCTGTACGATCTGCATCATCTGCGCATATTTGCGGTGTGAGACTTTGTATTCGTTTTGCTCGTCGGCCTATTCCTTATTATGTTTCAGTATGTTTTTTCGAACTAGTTGTTCGAATAGCACTTTTTCATCCCCACTAAATATTTGGGTGAGTGAGGTATCGAACATCTTAAGTTTCTTCCTCCGTATAACAATTGTGCACCTGTTTCTTGCGCCGTGCTTTTTCTGGGCGACCGTGCATGACGTTTGACTGATGGGTACGTACAACTTTTCATATATTATTGATGGAATCTATATGTTCATATATCTCTGCTTGGTTGTGATCCATATATTCCACGAAATTCCACATATTCCCATGAGTGAGCACCGTTACTCCTTTCATCCCCGTTTCCTCTCATCCTTATTGCATTTCTCACCTCGGCGTTGTCCTCTCTTTTCTTTTCGCTGTCTTCTTCCGTGCCGTACCATGTTTATTCAGTGTTTCTCCAGGTCAACTTAGGCTTTTTCGGATGATGAGGAGGTCGTTACTCTCCCGTTTGACGTTCTTCTCCTCGGCCTTGGACTGCAAGCTTAGACTTCACGGTCACACGCCCGTCGTCTCTTTTGCTACTCTAGCCTGCTTTCTGTTTCGGGTATTCCTGTTTTGTTGAGTCCATTTCCTTCCGTGGTTATTTTGTTTCTCGTCATTGGGAAGGAGGGGCTGGTTATAGCCGCATCGTTATTAGTTTTGTTGCCAATCGCTATGGTGGGTGCCATTTGGGACTTTTCGCTCCCTGCAGCCGTGGCCTTTAATCTCGAGTGCGTGTAGCAGGTTGGTAAGGAGTTGGTCATTTCTGTAAACGCATGTTTCCTTGTTTATTAATCTTTTGAAACAATTCGAATTTAATATTCGAAGATCTTTTTCTGTATATCCATTTCCTCCATTTTTCAACACCTTTAATTTTCAGTACGACCGGAGACAAGCAACGCGAATGTTACTCATTTGATTGCGATGCTATCACAAACCTACATGAACGGTGTTTCCCGACAGTTCTGTCGACTCCGGTGCTGGGATGAAGTAATGATAGGTCAACTGGAGATTCACTAGGCGTTCTTGTCATTCTCTCAGACCCTCAAAAGGACTCGCGCTCGTTAGATCTCTGAGACCGGCTCACCGTTCAAGAAGTGACCTCGTGCAGGGAAGACCTGATAGAGCAGAAAGTGAATCGATGCAAGGCGGTAGTTGCAAGCGGCCAGATTCAATAACCCACGAAGCACCAGACACGATAACGGGCACGGCGGGCAAGGCAGAGCCCGACGGACTGGGGGTCCATAGGGCGGGGATCGCAGATCGCCTGGCTCTGACTTTATTCCTTTTGATCTTTTGGTGTTGAGAAAACACCGGGGGTTTCCGGGACTTAGTTACTGGCTTTTTACTCAAAACCGAAGGCGTTCCCACACCGGCGATCCTCCCTGCCCTTCTAAGATGCGTCAAGAGGAGCTAGTGAAGGCTTACCCTCTGCCCATACAACTAGACCCGACGCGTGGCACTGATCAGAACATTGTTTCGCACCGTTAATCCCCTACAGCGCTGGTGACGACAGTCGCAACGCTATGAACCATTCACCCGGGCGCCCCTCACTATGACAACCCCTCGCGCGGCACATAACCATTGTCGGCACGAAGTGGGCAACCCTGTACTAGCCCGGCAATAGCGTGTGCGCCTTCCTCCTCGATTTCCTGCTATCGGCCCGGCGTAGTAACACCCACAGACGCATGTTACTTCTCCCAGGGTGGGCTTTCCCGCTGTCGGGTGCGGCTTTCGTCCTTAGCACCCCCGTCACTCCAACACCTCCCAGCCCGGCGCAGGTGAGCGTGGGTTGTAAATGGGGAAATATTGTGACTGACCGGTCCTCCTTTCCTTCTCGGCTCCTCACCGTTGTAACACCCATCCAGCCCGACGCATATGAGCGTCGGTGCCTCGCGGGCATCACGACAAGAGACCGCTGCAGCGCGTGCGCCTTTCACCTCCGCACCCCTTCGCCCGTACGATGTTCCAGCGCCCCTCGTGTCACTGGTGTTTTCTTTGGAAGGTTTTTTAGAAAGGCAGCATTTCTGGTACTTTTACGCTCTTCCTTCTTCTCCCTTTATCGCCGCTGGCCCGATTTTGCGGCCCCCCTTCTTCTCACGGTGCCGACCTTGAACGGTGGTGAGAGGAACGGGGTCCTGACTGTCGTAAGTTCTTCACGACTTGCAACTGCCAGCGCCGTATCTGTATTACACGCTTGGAGCCTGTACTCACCTGTGAAAAAGCTTCCTTTCTTCCTGCCTCGCCTGGATTTGAGGTGGGAAGCCCTTCTCGAAGGCTTTCGTCTGCATATTGACAAAAGCCTGCGGCGTTTTTACGCTTTTTCCCATAGGCAGATTCCACTGGAAACTGCCATCGTCCTACCACGCCTCATCTTTGACCGAGATTACACAAAGTTATCTATACGTGCGTGGCCACACCGCTTATGACTGTGGCGAATGTCCTCTTTGCCCCTCTCCATAAATTTGCACGCTTGACAGTATTTTGAGCCCCTTGTAACGGTTGACCGGTTGATATTCAAATGTACTTGCATACTGGACTGTATCGATATTGCAACAATCCACGTACCTTTGCTAGTCGTGCGCAGTGGACAGTGTCGATGCTGCCACTATTCACCTACTTTCGTCAGAAGTTTCTCACTGCACTTTCAACAAACTGCCTCTCTGAAGTTTGTACAAATATCTATGGTTAGGGTCTCTTTGTGCAAATATCACATTTTGATTTTGAGTTTATGCTTTTGTTCTGGCGATGATCTCAAACACCGCTGCAATGAGAGTGGAAATCCCTGACGAATGTGGAGTTGGTTTTGCATATGGGCTTACCACGAGCCTTAACAAGTTCAATAATGAGTCAACCAAACACGGCGCGTCCGATCCATTCTGTTCATCAGTCGCGCCACCTTGGACTAGGAACGTTCTTGGACCCCCCCGGTCCCTAGACGAGATCCATCGGGCAGTCCTCTTTCTACTTCGGCCTCCTCCTATGATATAGTTTCGTGTACTTCGCGTGCTTCACATTTACTGGCACTAGTGAATGTGCAGGGAGATTTTGTATATGAAATACCCACGGGCTGTAAAGAAGTTAGTTCTTGATGAGTCCTCTTTATATAGTCGACTCTGCCTATGATATAGAGGTCTATTTCATACAATTCGCGTGCTTAACTTACTGGCACTACCCAAGGTTATTACCTGACTCCAAGTGAGTGAGTCGTTTCAGGCATTGACGTTTGCACACACATCCCCCAGCATGCGACTCGCCAGACACCTCACGGCGCTTCGCGCTCGGTGCAAGCAATGTCTGCCTGGTCGGTGAAAACCCAACATGCCCCATCCTGGTATTATAGGGATGCGAGGGTCTACGGTCATACGACTGCGGCCATGCATGAGATCGAGTACATATCTCCTATCGAGTATACCCCCCTCTCCTCCCCCAGCATGAGCACTGTCTACTGGTACGACTCTTTTGTGCTAGAATGAATAATGAGTTTCGAAACGGCGTTCTTCCACCACTTTCAAATCGTACCCCTCGCGTACCGGTTTTGGTGGAACATCTGCAGAAAAGTGGTCACAAACCCCAGGATGTAACTGTCCACACTTGAGGCGACAAACAGCAAGGTGTCCTGTCAGGTTGCTCAGGTAGTGACAAAGCTCGTCATGTTCCGCCTCGATCTCGAGTTTTTTAAATGTCTACCTGCGCGTTGTGTGGCTACTTGCACATGTTACCTGGTTTACGCTTGCTTATGTCTCTCCTGTGCGACAAGCACAGAGTATCTGTTCATTAACCGAATCCAAAGCCTACTATTAATAGGTTTATTCCGAGATATTTTCCTCAATTATAGCCTGGTCAGTTATAGCATGAGTTTGGCCATATCGTGTTTTACTCCTCTCACAGCAGGGGCCCTGTGTCGATCTGCCCCTCTTTCGACTGTCATTGTTATTGGGCCACTGTTGCGATTAAAGGTATACGAGCTGGGCCAGCCACGAATTAATAAAGCGTTAGCACGTCGTATAGCTCGTGAACCCTGAAGTTTAGAACATTTTTATATTTCGACTCGATCTCGACGAGATATTGGCGAAAACTATTTTTTTTCGACTTTTCGATACGAAGTTCGTGCTGAAATTGTCGTTCCCGAACAAGATGCAAATTGATGAAGACACAGCTGATGACCGTACAAGAAGAACGGTATTAATTTCAGTGCCCAATGCACTGTCCATGAAGAGATACCGCCTAAACACGACTTCCATACGAACATAACATAAGTAATTACAATCAGTCTTTGTTTTTGTGCGATGTATGGTCGTCAGGGGACGTCCGGGGGGTACCCCCGGGTTTCATATAGAATTATGGATCTTGAGGTACAACAGATGCTGCGCCCTTGTCGCTGGGAAACATCGCCCACAGCGGTCACTCTTTTTGGTCTTGAAATTTTATGCATCTCTTACTTCGCGTCGACCATAGTGGCTGACTCACTCGACTTGTACTACTTATACGATGGCCTCGAACTGAGCTTGGTCATCCGAGGCGTACCATAATACTGCATTATTTGAGGGTGAACTGGTAGCCGCACGGGAAATTTCGGGTTTAAGGGATGGGTGTGAGTATCTTTCGGTCAGGTATCGATCGTGTGGGCATTCGACGTCTTGAGTATTGGATCTTTAGATATATTCTTCGGGTCTTCTTCGGGTTTTGGTATCTTCACTTTCATCGGGGTGAGAGTCTTTTACTTCGGTCAGGTGGTGTTTAAAGTTTTCGGGTGGAATTCTAGTGGATCTCTAGGCTTCAGAGCTGGCTTTGCTTGCTACAAATTACATAATATTATATCTACAAAAAGGTCGGTTGAGCCAATACCACCTTCTTCGGGATCTTTGTATACATTTGGGTACGTTGCGTCTGTCATCCGGACGAGTCGGCAGGTAGAGCAGCAGCTTTGGCTGGAGCATCATTTTTTTAATACGAGTACGAGGTACAAGTACATCAATCACCAACTTTCGTCTACGGGTACGAGGTACGAGCACAGCAATATTGCCAACGAAGTATCTCTTGAAAGATAGTGCAGGTGGGTGAAAAATTGTAGAAATTATCTTTTTTTGGGTGAAAGGAGCAGTAGCTTCGCGGATTAGTGCACAAAACAGTGAGGCGACTTTTCCGTATCTTCGCATTCGGATTCCTAGCGTGGCGGACTAGCATATGGAACGCTGGCAAGGTTCGGTCTGTCGGAAGTTTTCTCAAACCAAGGTCGAGGGGCTCGTGGTGCGTCACGACGTATTCATATGTACGAGTAAGAGTCTGGAGCTTCATCGAATGCTCGTACAGATTCACGGGGTCGTCGTATTTTCGGCGGAAATAGTGCCGTTTCAAAATGTAACCGTGAAACACATGATTTCAACTCCGACTACGACGCGACTTTTAATAGGACAGGCGTAGTACGTGGCCTTTCCTCCCGACGTAGAGAACTGCTCAAACCTATTCGCGGTCAGATGCACGATGTCCGTTTGTCCCTCGATTCCCTTGCGAAGCTTAGGGTTAGGGCCAGGGTTAGGGTTAGTGTTAGGGTTAGGGGACTTGAGAGGTTTTTATTTTCGGGATTATATTTTCAGCAGCTCAGCTGCAACGGCTATATCGGCAGGTTGTAGTGGTGAAACTTCTCGTATTTCTATTGACGACCTGCTGGATTGCCTGCATGCCGAGGCATATAATAAGCGCAAGACGGATGCTATCTCTGCGGAAGAATCGCTTAGCTGAACTGCTCGATCGGTTGATACTGCTACTAACCCTGCTGATATGGCACGAATTGTTGAAGCGTTATTCGATGATATGTGTAAACTCGTTGCCAAGGTTAGAAAGTGAGATTTTTTCATGGCTGGAGGAGATTTCCGAGGCGCCTGGAAATCAGACTAAGCACAACTTTTACGAGGACATTCTTGAATGCGATATGACCTGAAGTCTTCATACAATTCATGGTTGCTTGTGAACGACAAGCTAAACTCTCAATCAATGGATTGATTTTTGATGGTTGAGAGAGAAGTAAAGGAGTGATCGACAAGACACCGGTTACCAGTGCATATGTCATGACTATTCTTAAACTTGGAGTCGAGTGTACCAGCAAAGGTCTTCTGTAAGTACAAGGTCTAATTTCTTCCCGTCGAGTGGGGATGGAATCGAGCAGAACCGTGCTGAATATACAGGTCGAGGTATTCAGCGTCAGGCCAGCCAACGAGAGCAGGAAGCTGGTGGCGAGCGTTTTTCTTTCAGGCGTCATGTTTACCCTGATTCCCCACGCGATGATTGTTCCGGATCGGTGAGTCCTCCTGTGGGACGTTTCGAATATCAGGGTTTTCGCCAACACCCTAATACTAGTTCCTTGTGTTTTGCCAGCGACAGTTCTGCTAGGTCTGAACATTCTCATAGTTCAGGTGACGCTCCAAGTGATCCTGCTGTATTACATTTTGTTAACAGAGATTCGGGGCTGTGTTTGGCTCTTTCTTCAAATATCAACGTGGTATCACCTATTACGACTCCTGAATCTACAACAGCAGCGGAGGGGCGAGGGGCTCTACCAGCGACGGCTAATGCTGCTGCCATTCTCGATATATTTACTGATGGTGGAGCGTCTTTGTCTGGACTTCGAAGCCATCAGCATCGATCTTGTGGGGCTTTATCTCCCCACGGTTAAATTAATACCGTGCGCTGCAGTGCAATACAGATCCATCTGATGTTATTCCTTTCGCTGTACTCACGAGCTGAGCTTGGTCCTCCGAGGCATACCATATATGCCACGTCCAAATTGGCGAGTTTCGAACTAAAAATATGCCCTCGTATTTGTACGACGTATGCAAACACACGGAAAGCGAGCCCTTTTTTGTTCTTGTTTTTTCAGACAAGTTACGTTCGCTTTTACATTTTCCGGATCTTAGTATCGGTCTTATCTCTCATAGAAAAAAGGGACTTGCTTCCCATTCGGGGGTTGGTGCATGATCAACACCGTGTGAAAATATATCATCCAAAAACGTAGTCTTGAGCGGGGCATGGACAATCGACCGATTTCGCAGCACATTATTGGCTGGCCTAGTGTTACAATTACAGCGAGTGGCGCCAGGGTAAGAGGTTCATAGCTTTGCGACCGTAGTGACCAGCGCTATCGAGACAACTGTTCTGATCAGTGTCACGTGTCGGTCTGTTCGATAGGGAGAGAGGGCAAGCGTTGATTAGCATCCTCTGGGTGAATCTGAGAGGGGCAGAGAGGATCCCCGTTGTGGGAACGCCTTTAATCTCAGGTACAGAGCCAGTGGCGAGGGCCACCCGGTCTTTACTAGACACCGATATGTGAAGAAAGAAAGTCAAAGCCAAGTGATCCGTGATGCTTGTGTCCTATCGATCTCCAGCCCCTTGGGGCCTTGCCTTGCCCGTCGTGTCCGTCATCGTGTCTGTGGCTGCTTGCAACTACCGCATTACATCGATTCACCATCTGCGCGACCCGATGCTTACTGCGCGAAGACATTTCTCGAACTCTCAAGCAACAGGTGAGCTGGCCTCAGATATCTAACGAGTACGTTTTTTTTTTTAGCGTCTGAGAGCTGTACCCTGCTGTAACATGGTGAACCTAGGCTGATCGAAGTGTATTGTAAATGATCGGAGTGTTCTCAAAACGTTTGTCGGAGATTCGAATGTTCGCAAAACTATGATATGGTGCGATTGTGTTCTTTTTATAATCCCACGTTCTTTCTTCCATATAATTGTATGGCATACTCTGTTAATGCACACATCCACATGTTTTCGTTGTTGCCTGCTTTGTATAATGGTGATTTGTGCAATATGCTGACATGAATTCAGGCTGCCGATGGTGCTGTGCCTCTTTATTTTATAAGGCTTTGAAGATAGTCGTCTAGTCAATGCATGCAAGCATACTCGTTGCTCGTGCTCCGTTTGCCTTTTGATCGTGCTTGTATGTTCGCTCGTTGTTCATGATCGCACACACATGCATGTTCGTTACTAAATGACTACATGCTATTTTATTGACCACACAATGTGTTCAAAACCTAATGCAACCAACAGGTGTCGATACTAGATAAAAGATGCCGTTCGTGCTGTTCATAATACACGCATGCGTGTACCGTTTGCTTGGTAAGGTGATGACGGAAATTAATAATCTTGAGCTTTACGCTATTTGTGCGTTAAACGCTGGGACGATGAACCCCGCGACAACACTGTGCATTGTCGGTTGGCGAACATGAAACGTTCAAGAAAACCATGACATTCGTTGGTAACTAGTATTCTTGCCGCAGTGCTTCGACTACATCATTAGTCGTGCATGTGTGTGTGTCTTTAGCAAGACCACAACACGATAAAATGAGCGTACGCACACCAAGTGGAAAGTCCGATGCACGTTTGACCCTCTTCGGTGTCTTCGGTCGCAACCCTGTCCGTGTTTCACACCAACTCAGCTTTTTGCTCGAGTACGAGGTACACCACTTGAGGGACTGAAAGCCAAGCATAAGACGAAAGCAGAAGGAAAATCGGAGCAGATGAAGATCGGCTACGCAAAGCCTTGTGGGGCACGGGTCACACGTGATGAGATAGTTCCAGCTGGACGATGAAGAGCTTGCACACAACAGAGGGAGGTGTGGCTTGCTTTGTCCGAAGGGTTCGGGGTGTTGGCAGATACACGATGCAGCCCATACTGATCAGTTCGAGGCCGACAGGTATGAAGCGGGTGAAAGACAACCGTGGGGTTGTTTTTTTCTCTCTTGTTCTGATATCGTGTCCACTGTTGAAAAGGCTGATATTCCATCGAAAGTGCGGAGGTGGGCTGTCAATATATGTAAAACTCTATTTGTCAGCCCAACCTGATCGACTGTCAGTATTTTCTTTGTTGCTGAAGAATATTTCGCTGCCGGTATTGGAACAGTAGGGAGTACTTTGGAATCTCGTTGCGGGATGAGCGCCTCCCGTAGATAATGCTCAGTGTCAACCTGGACGAACTCTGGTACCATGCCACGAACACTTTTCTAGCGCCCCCCGGAGCAAAGACATCTCGACTCGGGAGTTACTGAGAAAATGTATCTTTGTCTCTACATCGTTTACACAAAGTGATGCACGCGGGGTATGTAAAATCGACTGAAGATTCGCGGGTTGTAGCAGCAAGGCTGGGTCAACGTTGAAGGCTTTTGCACTGCATTCGGTCTATGACTTTCCTACGGAATCACAGTGCATCCTTCCGTCGCCGGAACCGATGCAAATCGACGAGCAGCAGGAATGCCGATCCTTCGGCAAGACCAATATTAGGTATAGGGTCGGGAGAGGGGTGTTTGCTAACAAAGTCTCGAGTCAAGCCTTATGAACTAATAGGACCACAATGCCGCGCTGGTTGAAGGGAAGCAGAGTTTGGTCGGCCTCGATACAACCCAAACAAGCCACAAAGCTCCACCATGTGGAAATTTTAGACGGGAAGCTAAGGGACGCCTCCATTACAGTATCGAATGCAGTTCCGAAGAGAGTGTGACGATCATTCGGTTATACCTCGCTGAAACGGCAGAGTTCGCCAATATACCGATTCTGACTCATAATCTCCTTGGCGTTTGCTCGTATTGATAAATGGCGACCACAATGTCCCGCAATATCCTGTCAGTTATGCCGCCCTGACCTAGCTAGCACAGTAAACCCATGACTTCTTACCTAGAAGTACAATACTACAATTCCTAATCCTTTGCACACGTCAAAAGTGGCGCCGCGCCAAGGAAATATCCGTTAACTTTCGAAAGAAACACGAGCTGATCACATCGACAAACAACGCCGAATCAACATCCCTCTACAACCGATGTCGGAGAAGGTGACCAGACACTCCTACCCTACAAGGAAAAAAAGTAATCGATATAGTTCATGCCTCAGTCCCACACCCCAATACACATTACAGACGCGGTGGCCAGATCCTGTGCAAACAGCGACAAAACAAACTCGCCCGCTTAAAAGTCACAATACGCTTCCACTGCATCGTTGAGAAAGCCGTCCTTTCGCGTCAAGCCAAGATCCTCGCCGTCCCTGCGCAAGCCCTGCTCCGGCACTGGCTGCCTTTACTAACTACAGCGAGGTCGTCCGATGCACTGTACTAGGTACTGGATACAAGAATGGAACATGCAGGGCAGGAAATATCCGACGTCGTCTCTGTCACGCTTCGTCTGGCGTGTTAGAACATCCTGTTAGGACGACGTCGAGGAGGAAAGCACACGCAGAGGGGCAGCGGGGCACGCTTAGGTATATACCTTGCGCAGCTTGATCGCGGACGTGAATTTGTGCTTTTTCTTCGGAGAAGCCTATTTGTAGTTTTAATTGTTTACTACGGTGCTGTATCTTCGAGCTTTCGTAGAATCACGAAATTGGTGAAGGGCGTTTTATGTATCTTATCTTGGGAACAATGATTAACATTCGACCATTGCGAAGGTCTCAGGTTGGGTATGGAACGGAGTCAAGGTTGTGTATTTCATCAACAATTACAGACCTGTATTGGGGCCCCAGCATAATTCAATGGCGCGGCAGGCCAATATTTTACATCAGCATGCGTTTTTCTCTTACTTCCATTTCGACGTGAAATTATATCATGTGCTGCACTGCTGTTGCCGTTGTAAGACGTCGGATGCGACGAATGTTTGCGAACATCAGTCGCTGTAGTACCTCGTCCGATTCGCGTGACAACACGCAAGGTATCACACCCCCTCAGACGAATTTCCCATCATACCTATTGACAACGAGGAGCGTGCAGATACCGATCGATTCATCTATATCCGGTATATAATTGTATCGCGTCTGCGCTGTTTTGTCGAACAGCAAGCACAATAACAATGAAATGACCTCCAAGTGGTCCGTCCCAAACCGCTGTTTTCGTTATGTGTTGCCCTAGCCTAGGGGAGAAAAGGCGCGATAATCCTAAGGGAATGACTTATCTTGAGAGTGCTACTACACGGCACCTGTCGCGACCGTAGTTCACCGCCTATTTTGTGCGTAATCATCAACATTCTCGACACAATACACAGTCGGTGCGTGATGCAGGTACCGAGGGTGAACTACAGCAATAAGAGTGTGCTGTATTATCCTACGTATAACACGTACCCCTAGGACGAATTATCCAAACTTTTTTTTATTCAACACTCGGGAGGGTGCAAATGCCGAGAGCGATGCTTCGATAATAAGTTCTGGGCACTTGCAGATACCAAGTAACGTGCTTGCCATAATAATCTACTTACTTGCGGCAATCTACAGTACTCCTGGCGATAGTAATCTATGTACCTACTGACCCGACTAGTATAACACCAGTAGACTTTCTTGTTGTTGCGTACGTCCCAGAAACACGCGACACTATCGTAAACCCACCAAGAGCGTCCCGGGGAGAAACAAGTCAGCGAAGAGAGACGAAAAAAGAAAGAGGTAAAAGAGGGAGCTCATACGAACCTTTGCAATTTTCCCACATCAGCGCCACACGGTGCAAGCATATTTTTTGACATGCTTCGAGATATTTTCCGCGTTGATAACTGCGACCATCACCCCCGGCCAGTATACTGCTGCTGCTTAGTCGACTGAGTGTGATTTTGACGAGAGTATTACTATCGCTACTGGTTGAGCCAGCCAGTGCTCAGCCCGACTGATGATAGTATCTACCTGTTTGTCGATTCCACAGAGTGCATTATTTATCGTATCCTGCTCGCCTTTTCATCGAGAAAATCGGTTCGACTTCATTCGAGGGCGCGTGTTCTTTTGCGTCGTACACGGGGATATCAATACGTGGTGCTTGGAATCTTCTAGTATTGGTACAAGGTAGAGTCTTTACCCTTGTTCAAGTCTAGTCGTACTCGTGCTGTTGTTTATATACTTCCCTGGTAATCGTGAAGCAGTAGTAGTACTGTACGGATTATCCTGGTATGTGACACCTACAGCAGTACAGCACTGGTAAAAAATATAAATGCACACACCTGGTTTATAAACCAGGTACATACTACAGCAGCAGTAGTTCAAGAAGCAGTAGCAGCATGCATACAGCAGCACCCCCCTGTCCGAGACATAATGAGCTTTTGAACATTTTTTTTTTTTCAGCGGTCCTTATATACCGAGTATATGGACAAAGTACCAGGCATCGTGTACCAGGTACGTACCTGTTGCAACTATACCCGCACTACTCATGAACAACACACAGCAGTCAGCACTCTCCGACAGCGTCACCTGCATTATTTGTGTCGATACCGGCGCTGCCTGGCGCTTCCCACGAGAGACAGATGCTTGCTGCTCCGTCTCTCCAGTGTGGCATTGTGCTCGAAGTCACGCTCTATTGCCAGGCTTTGGGTCATTCCCCTGCCAGTCTCTAGATCCATCCACTCCTTCCAACTCTTCGGTCTGAGCTCGTTTCTCGCTTCGACCGGCCGTGCCAGCCTCCCATCAGTGAAGGTGTGGCCTAGGATCAAGCCAGCTTGCGATTTTCCCCACTTCATCGTTCGTACCAGCAAAGCAGACGAAACAAGAGAGAGCAGAGCTTGGCCGGAACGACGGCCAAAGCTTACAAAGCAACATTTTTCCCCTTATGGCGAACGCCTCCAAGGCTTTGCGAAACGAAACACAAATCCTCCCCATATGACATTAAATTCTGAAAAATTATTACTTGGCTATAACGGACCGGGCGCGGCTCCTCAAGAGAATTGCAGGTTGCGACAAAGTGTTGGTACCACTGGACTAGTATGTCAGCATGTTTTTTATTTTTATTGAAAATATACTATTACGGGGGACCATAGTAAATAGAACCAAATATTGTTGGTGAAAAAAGCGAAGTATAGGGTTTTTGTCTAGACCGTAGGTCCTATTTAATATGGTCCCCCGTAATAGCAGTCCCGTTACACGAAAAAAGAAGGAAGAAAAAATAATTCTGGAGGTGTACGATAGAAAATGCATACATTCATAATTGTGCGCATCGATACTGCAAACAATTTCAGGCACAAACCATATTGCTATCATTTCACTCAAAACATTATCACAACTCTTACAATCAAGTATTAATAGAGCAAAATCTTGAACGGCTAAAAAAAAAGTGAATCAATTTGCACAAGAAATAGACACAGTAGTGACAACACACACATAAATATAGACACATTCATAGAGCTGAAGTCGTTTGGAGATTCAGCTTTGATGAGTAGAAGTCGTTTGAAGATGAAGCTCCGAAGTTCCAGATCTTGTTCAGAAGAAATTGTAGACGATGTTTGCTGAGGTGTTCCGTGCCGATGTCGGCGAGCTGCAGTTCTGTGGGAATGTAGTGGATGGAGACGATGCCGTCCTTTACCAGTTCCTGAATGTAGAAGAAACGCAGAGCAATGTGTTTCGTGCGAGAGGTGTATGTGTGGTTCCCGATAACGTGGAGCGTAGCCGTATTGTCGATATGGAGAGGTTTTTGCCCGGAAGTCTCCTCGAAAACCCAGTTCAACCATCATGTTTGAACGGAAGACAGCCTCCTTCATTGTCAATGTTGCAGTCACCAGCTCGGCTTCCATCGTGGACATGGCCGTCAAGCTTT
Source organism: Postelsia palmaeformis (assembly GCA_037834295.1). Classification (NCBI taxonomy): domain Eukaryota; class Phaeophyceae; order Laminariales; family Laminariaceae; genus Postelsia; species Postelsia palmaeformis. The sequence goes on along the minus strand of JBBMHQ010094638.1, from coordinate 1,743 downwards.
GAGGCCCGGTCATGAAACTTACGGGGGGGCCCTGGACATCATCATGAGGTAGCAGGACGTCGACTTTCCGTTATCTGGGTTGTTCATCCAGTTTGCGTCCGAAAACACAGTGAGTTTGAATCCTCCCTTCTTGTACACGATTGTGAAATCAGTGCTTCGAGTAAGGTTACGCAGAAGGTGCTTCGCCGCGCCCATGTGAATCTTCGAAGGCTTCGACATAGCCCGAGCTAGCTGACACGTACTGCATATCACGTCATAGCGCGTGATTTGGGCGACGTACATGATGGATCCCGTGATTGCTTGATAACGCTGCGTATCTTCTTTGTTGAGGAGAATCTCCTCCGGTTGCTTCACAGACAACTCCGGAATGAACCCTGAAGTGCTTACCGGCTTGCAGTCTGCCATGCCGAAACACGCAAGGATAGACTTCGTGTGTTACTCTTGGGAAGTAGACACCGAACCGTTTTTATGGTCGCGCTTAACCCGTACCCAGGACAAGCGATACATCCCCCATGTCAGACATCTTAAACTTATCCACCAGCTTCGATTTTATCTTCTGAATCACCTGGATGTTACCTCCGGCGACGACGAGATCGTCCACGTAGAGGGTGATGATGATGACGACGCCGTCGCGGTCGTAAATGTAGACGCAAGGGTCAGATTTGAGGGGAGCAAATCCGATTTCGATCAAGCGGATTTAAGCGGAGCAACTCCGATTTCGATCAAGCGAGGGTCTATGGTCTTACCAGTTCAGGGGGCTTCGAGCCAGCCCGTTCAAACTCTTTCCCAAGCGCGATGGTCCAGTTTCCTGGCGTATGTTCCCACGTGTACGAACGCTCTGGCACCGATGTCCCGCAGGTGTCCAAGGGATGTATCCTTACCGTGAAGAGTCTTGTACGGCGTCACGTTTTTCAGTGCCGAGTACGGAACCCCGTTCCGCAGGTGAACAGCTGTCTTTATCAGTTCCCCCGAAAGAAAATGCGGCAAACCGGAGTCCGCCAGCAAGCACCGAACTACAACGGACAGCGTCCGACCGATTCTTTCGTTTGCACCAATTCGCTGAGGAGTGTTGGTTGAAGAAAACTCTAGTTTCACACCTATTTCGCTGCAGTATTTGCGGAACGCCTCAGCCGTGAACTCTGTACCCTCATCCGTTCTAAAGCGCTGGAGGCGACATCCATCCGGGATCACGACCGTTTAGACGAACAACTGGAGAGCGTCGACAGCGTCCTCGTTCGTCTTGAATGGAACAATTTCGCCCACTTTGTGCGTTGATCGACGAACTTGTTCGCGTATTTAAAGCCACCCAGAGCTTCAGGTACGATGGGTCACATGAGGTCGGGAGGGACGAGCTGGAAAGGTTGTTGAAGGTCGTGTAACGCTTGTTTTGGATGAGCTTGTTGTGCACTTTTCTCGAAAGCACGGACATCGCATGCCGCCACATCTCCGTCGTAATCGACACCGTTGTCTGGAACCCCTCGCGGAACCGCCGTGCTCTTGCTGTTGATATGTTGCATGCGGCGATGCCATAAACCAGCCGACTCGGAACGCATGGCTGCGCCTGCATAGTCGCGAACCAAGTCCATGAATAAAGAGTTGAGCGTGTGGTCGTCCCCAAGCCGTGCCATCGGCAGAACGACGCCTGCAATTTCCGGCCTGGGTTGAACGGAGTCAAACACCGCCACAACACCTGCAGTCGACGACATTGCAACCGAGAACAGGTTTCTCCCAAGACCAGGCACG
>JBBMHQ010094627.1:0-10408 GCA_037834295.1 Postelsia palmaeformis | reverse complement strand
AAAAACAAAGCAGAAACAAAACAAAAAACAAGTGGGAAGTTTTAAATACGTACATCCCTTGCTCGACATCTTTGGGTCACCTGGACCCATACATCAGGCTGTGACGAATAGCACTGGTACCTGAATAGTACGATAGTGGCACCTGCTGCCCTGTCGCTGACGAACATGCGTTATATGTGCTGTATGTGCGTCTGCTGGCAGGCAAGTACCGTCCGCCAAAGATTCAGATCTTGCTGACCAAGTGCGACCTGGTGAAGCGTAAAGACCTGGCGCGAAGGGTGGTAATGGTACGGCACCAGCTGGATGAGGTGCGGCAAGCCTGCTTCCTTTCGTTTTGTAACCCTCTGCCCTGCTTCTTTTGTTTTGTAATCCTTTGCCGGAATAGGCGAACACAAGCAAACGTGCGCAATGTGCTGTTTCGTTGTTCTAGTATGGAGCTACATGGCCCCGTCTGTGGTGTGTGAGAGCTCTTAAGCCTTACGACATGCTATTGCCGTATAACACTATAACACTAGGGTCATAAGATAGCACACCCGCTGGGACGACGCGTCAACAAAATAACGCCTAGAATGTTTTCACATCTCGCATGGATAATATCATGACAGACGATATCATGGCAGATCATATAATGACAGATCATGTCATGACAGATCATATCATGCTCTAGATATTGTACAGTATATCCTAAGCTGCCGTTATTTTATTACATGTTGTGCAGGATTTGAGCAATACAGATTCGACGCGAGTCCACGGGGGAAGAAAGGGCTGCTATTAATAGTCTTCTCGCGGTAAAAATGCAAGGCACGAACCGCAGTGCAGTAATATACTGTAGTGGGGAGGGGGAAGTAGAGCCTATCACACTATGTGGCCCCGGATCTGAGGAACTTCCTACTACTACTACTAGAAGGGAGAGAAAAGAAGGGCGAAAATGATGAATGGGATGGAAAAAAAGGAAAAGAAACAATGTCCAACCCAGGGAACATGTGCTACAGATCATATAGTTATACGGCTCCCACGCGGCAACATGATCTAGATCATACAGATCATATAGACCAGGGGTATATAATATACCAGGTATATATATATATATATATATATTTATATATCTGCCCTAAAATATCGGTATCACCAACTAATAATAGAAATCTGATTTATCTGTGCGAGATGTGAATATTTTGAGTGTCCTCCTCGTGCGGAGCTTTTGACCCCCCCGTTCCCCGCTCATCCGCTCCCACCGCATGTATTGTACCGTACGCGTATCTGTTGCTGGTGCTTTCAGGTGTCGCGGCGGCAGACCAACCTTCCCACGATGACGCTGAGCGCGTTAAAAGGAAAAGGCCTTGTGGAGCTGCAGAGAGAGCTTGCCGCTCTCGACCCCAAGCCCGCCGCTGCCAAAAGCGATGCAGAGAGCAGTCTCGTTGACAGTAATGATGATGGCAGAAATTGATACGAGTGTACTGCTGCTCCGATAGCCTATTGTAGTGATGAAGGGAACCATTGACACAGCAGGCGATAAGCGCTGCAAAAAAGTGTCCCACTTTACTCTCACGTAGTTTTCCTCAAAACATGGCGGCGGTTTTCGAAGGGGTTCCTAATGAGTTGGGAATCAGGAGTTTTTTTAGCTCGGCTTTTGTGCGAAACACATCATACCCACCTTATAATACGCTTGTTCGCGGGCGATAGGGCCCACGAATGGATTTCCTAGTGCGTAGCTTTTTTTGCAGTTACGACAGAACGACGTACAGTGAATCGCGATGGGGTCAAGAATTGTCTTCACGAACCTTTCGTGATTTGGAATTCAGCCGCGACGGAAAACCTAAGAGTGAGCTTTTAGGAATGTTCGCGTAGCCCAAACCAAGAATCATTCTTGAAGCCTACGTCAGGCATTGGGACCCAGATATAGCGACCTGAAAAGCGAGAAGAACCGTTCTCACCCCCGGTCTGTTATAGCAAGAGCATAACGCAGTTCAAATAGTCACCCTTCGCACGAGTCGGGTGTACAAACAACCCTGTTACATGCTGCGCACGAGTTGTACAACTCGTATGTCGCGCACGAGTCATATAGTACAGCTCTCTACGTTCAAGTGCGGACACCCCCCTGTTACGAGGGCAGACCTCGGGATTGATTGATCGACCTATACGGCGTCTGACGTCCCAGAGGGATAAAGTGGTGTCGTTGCGATCGTTTCCCGGCATCACCGTTCCGCGCGCATACAATTCACACCAGTTTTTTCTCACAGCGTTGTCTGGGTTGTTACTGCTCCGTAGAATAAGCGATCGGTCACCGACATCGCCAATACTGCAGTGATGACGGCAGCGATTGATAGTTAACACAGAGGACCATATGAAATAGAATCTACGGTATATACACAAAAACCTGTATATATTTCGCTATTTTTTCGAACAATATTTGGTCCAATTACAAATTACTATGGTCCCCCGTATTAGTACCGTAAGTACCTGGTAGTTAATTAGCACCGTAGTGATGTTCATGAGACGCTTGCGTGTTTTGAAAGAGCAACACGTGCAGAGACAGGAGTGTCGTCGTCTTCCTATGTGCAGAGTATTCGTTCACCGCTCCTGCGAGAGAGCACTTCACAATCGATCACAGTATATATGTACCAGAGAAGCGCGTTCGATTGTGCGTGCGACTCCGTGCCTGTGGTGCCTTCGCACAAGATGGCCGAGAAACGGCTAGCAGAAAAGCGCCATGAAAACATGAAAACAAAAGATCTATCGGCATCGCGGAAAATGCGCTGTCCGGTGCTCTTTGACTTCGTGACGGATACATGGTGAGTGTAACACAAATTGAACTTTACCCAAGTAGCTCTTCACGCACGGCGTTTACTACTTTGTCAGTGACCACCATCCGGATGGCGATCACGCTGTGTCGTGGTTAGAGTACATCTGTCTCCGTTGGACATCATACCCGCTCCATACCCGCTATGTATAATATAAATAGTTCCAAGTACTCGTAGTACAGCTGAAGTATTAAATAAAAAGATGCCTACATGAAGGGTTGTGCACCCATCTCTATCTCCGGACCGAGAACATCAATCACTACTCGGGCGTGCATTTCGTAGACACCCCCCAAAGACAAGAGGGTATGCTCACATGGTTCATGGCCCGGTGGGAAGCGAGTGATCCTTCTCTCGGGGGTGCTCTAAACCGTGTCCGCAGTATTGATACCTACCTGGTACCTGGGTCCACATTATGTACTTCGTATGACACTAATCATATGTACAACGGATCTTTCGCGTCGGTTACAGTATGTTCACGACATGACATCGTCCACAATCCGCACGCTGTAAATAGATATGCACCACGTACTGCCCGCGACGGGCAAGCTTCCCGAAGCGCCACAAGGCGACAAGGCACCGCAACTCGCCTTCTATGCGCTACATAAGATGCCGGGCTATTGATAGGAAGACCTCCCCGTCTATGTCGGCTTCACAGCGTCCAAGAACTCCCTCCAATAACAAAATCATCTCTTCCCTTCTCTACACTGCGCAAGGTATTTTCGAACGGCGCTCTCAATCGAAGCTCACGAAGGAAGCAATGCAACCTTTCTGCAACAAGCTCCTGTCTCATGCACTTTCGATGCTTTGTTCACACAAATGCTTACAGTATGTACCCGGAATTCGCTTTAGTTTGCGCTAGTCTCTCCACGCTCGTTTTCTCGAGAACGAAGAGGTGAACGAAAAAAAAAATGAGCATATGTTCGGAAAGCTCCCCACCAGATATTTCCAAGATCACCTGTTCGGCACGGTTCGGCGTTGGCTAACTTCCCATTGCGGAAAAAACGATCGCACCCCGTGCGACACGAAAACGCTTTCCAGCTATAGTATACCATAGTATACCAGTACCTCCCGCCCCCCAGGCCATCCCGTGTACGGTACGTATCATGTGGTGTACCAGGTAGTACGTACTACACATCGGGGGCCTCGCTCTTCTCACCCGACCATAAAGGTTCGACCACATGAAAAAACAGCAAGACACGAAAACGCGGTTAACACAAGTATGCTACGCACAAAGGCCACGCCCCGTTGTTTTTTGCGCCCTGTGCCACCATTATTTCTGCTGCAGCAATCGCGTGCTGGAACGTATTACTACTCTTTTGGGGAGCCCCACATACGTCTCTTTTCATCGCCAAAGCACATTACCTCTTCTTAGAGCGTGCCGATGGTCTACACTCTTGACTCTTGATGGATGGCCGCATTCATCGCGCGCTTCCGGCAGCGCATGGAAGGATGACCGCGCGGGCCACAGCACGCCATAGCTGTCCGGTGTCATGCGGCGAAACCTGTCTTGTGCTATGCGGCTGGAGGGTTTTTCCTGGCCTCAAGCAGCACTCTCCTGTCGTATTCCGCCCGGTCTTGCCTGTAGTACATGTGACACAGCAACATCAACAGTAACATCACTGGAGTCATATTGAGCACAGCTACCGTACTTACACAAGAGAGAAAAAATATTCCTTGCACACGTATATTTGCAAGAAAAATCTACCCTCCACTCCAACCCTGCATTTCTCGGCACGCGATCACCTCGGCACAGCAAGCGAAATGCAAAGCTACCATTATTCTGGAGAGTATCGTGAAAAATCCAAAAACACAACAAGAGAACCATATTATATTTTTGCATCATGCTGCACGTCGGCGACAAGCGGTTTTTATGCAACCCATCCTTGTCATGCCGTAAAGGAACCACGCGAATGCTGGATGTCGACAGAATAGCCCTTAAGGACGCGGCAAAGGCTTGCTGCCCATGTATAGGAATATATGACATAAAATCGTATCATGCTGGTGACAACGGTGGCAAGCATGCAGGAATGAAAAATAGCCCACCAGGCACTACAGTAGATACTCCGAACACAATAGACACTCTGAACCCTCATCCAGCCGCAAACGAAAAAAGGCATCATACATACCAGGCATACCACAGGAACTTCTACACAGAACGGCAACACCCAGAACGCTCACACGTAAAGCTCGAAGGCCTCTGCTTGGGCCGGATCGCCTGGGTTGGGGTTGTCCAAGAGATCGAAGATGCCGTGCAGCATTTGCTTGATGGTGATGCTGGGCCTCCAACCTTGGCCCTCGTTCAGGATGCTGTACCACCACGAACATTACCGAGGGGAGAGGTGTCACCATAATCGTTCATACGGGCACCATAATCGATCATACGGGTAACCTATGGTATCACTAGGTTCGAACGTTTGAAGAAGTAACAATATTACTTCAAAAGCAGTTCATACAATAAGGAGAGTTGTTGAACTATCAATAACACTGTTTGAAAAAGAACATGCGGCATTGACCCCTTTCGGGGCGACTGGACGATAGTGCAGTAGAGCTGCAGTAGAGCTACTGTAAGCAATATACCTACTGTAAGCAGAACACCTACGGTGCATTGGATTACACTAGAAATGTCCCCAAAGGTTCAAGGTTGGAGAGGTACCTCGAGCGGGGCGAAAGTCTGCCATGGTGCCATGGCCGCTCTAGCGCAGGGAGATCCGAAGAACGGCCTCAGGGACATCCACGACACAGGTCCGTATAAATCATACGGCCTTTGTTTGTCTGTTACCAGGTATAACTACACGATCGAACTCGCAACCATGTTGCGTATCGAGAGTCAATTTCCGACTTGACCCTTCAGGCATCGCAGTGCCGTCTTGGGAACAAACCACCCAAATTCTCAGTAGTCTATCCCCAAAACGGTACTGCGGTCCTAAAGGGGTTCATAGTGTCACACGAGCGCAGCTGGGGAGGGTTGGAAACCGTTCCTGCGCAGAGCTACTGGGTAAGCAGACTCGACCGCCAAGCCGGACGGTCAGAGGTCAGTGATGATACCCCAAGTCCTACAGTAGTAGCTTCCTACAGTAGCTTACTCAGTGGCTGGGGCAGTTTTTCCTCCTGTTGGAAGCAGAGCCAACCCTTTCTACGACGGCCAAAAATATCCCACACAATTTTCAAGTAGTTCGGACCCAAAAACGTGGATGCGGTTCAAAACGCGCCAGCCCACTCAGGAGCGCACTGCACATGTATCTGAATTTGACTCCAATTCCAAGTAAATTGTCCCCACAACGGGAGTGCAGTCCTTAAGGATCAAGCCTAAACGGGTTAAACGAGTGCGTGCCGATGTCTTACCTTAGGCATATAGTTCCCGAAGGGTAGACGTTGGGGTGAAAGAGAGGTGGGACGAACTTGCACTTCGGCGGCTGCCGCAGCAGTGGTTCAAGTTCAGGAGATCAAACCGAGGCGCACAGAGCAGGGGGTCAAGACAGCTCGCCACTATTAATAGTGAAATTCCACTGCTTCAAGTACTGCAAGGTAACGTGTGTTGCGGTCGCTTCGTGACACCAAGGAAAGCAGATTCACTATACTGTACTACAGTAGTCACTTAACATCCCGCAGGCACTGCTTGCAGCTTTCGCAGTTTTGGCTGAAGTTTGGTGGGGTTACGTGGTTCTACGTCGCACCCCTTTCGTGCTATCTAAATGAAGACAGAGGGAACTACCAGTACGAATCCACCACATTTCCGACCGTTTCACAACGTGAAGCAGAAGCAGGCTCCGGCCAAATGACCCACGAACGACGTGCCCACACCAAAAACGAAGAAAAAAAGTAACAATGGAACATATACAACATACACACAACACTGGCTGCCGACGAGTAACCCCGTGCTTCGCGTACACAATTGGCCATGCAATCATTGGGTCGAAGCCACCTCCCACTCCACAAAGCGGTACTGTACTTGAATCGTGCGGTATATATTATACATGACGCACAACGAGCGTGTTCCGTTCTTTCTACCCGTCGACATCCAGCACACCCAGTGTCTGTCCTTCATCCTCGAGAGATGTGTGCTCTGTCACCTGTCACCACAAAGCCACGGCGCAGAGATACTACTTTGTAATGCAGTAAGAGGTAATGCAGTAAGAGGAGTAGACAATGCATCACCATGCCACCGTTCTGGATACGATAAGCATAACATTTACCTTGGACGGGTAGTCTTCGGAAAACTCCATCACAATCCGGTACTCTCCCCCTTCCCAGTTCGTGTTTTCCTGGCACCCCTCACGGTAGCATCACATGACATGACATGAAACATCACAGCATCGAATAGCACCACGTCAGCACAGGGCATGACTCCCTCGAACATCCAACACACACCGAATAACGTTATCTAACATCTACAAGTCATCACGCGGCATGACGTCATCACAACCGAACCGATGGCAACACAGAGTGGCAAGAGGCAGAGTGCGCTGCTGTGATCCGTGATACATCTGCACATAAGACGTATTACCTACATGAGTCGTAGCAAAGCCCTGAGCGGACGCTGGTCTACGTTGAGGGGCGCCGGACACGCCCACTTACAAATAATAAAGCCGTACTATAGGATAGCCCCCGATTTGTCGTTGAGGGCCACAAGCGGCGCCATACAGGAAGCAAGCGACGTAGCAACGATGCGTTGCGGGATTCGGCAAGAAGTCGCGGGCAGGGAGGTAAAAGGTGACGGTCCCAAGAGCCTGGGGGTCTGATACTCGGGCTATCGAACGACAGTGTAGGGAGCACAAGAAAAGCAGAACAGCATCGGTGTATTCTATTTTCTGTCTGTGCGCTTTGGCGCATTTCGTCGAAGAAGGCGCCAGCTGTACTCAAGACACTCGGGGGTGGCTGCCATTAATAATAGAACGTTACCTTGAGCTCTCGTGCTGCGCATCCCCGGAAAAAACCCGATCGTTAAAAAAAACAGGTAAAAAAGGTAAAAAAAGACTGCCAGGTATCATTTACACAGGAAGGTCGCTGCGCACGGAATCGTTCGGAACCCTTAGTATCCTTGCAAGCGAGACGAAAATTGCGATACCCGAACGAACATGACGATAAAATAGCAACCATGATCGTTACCTTCACACTTTTTGTCAGCAAGATGTTGGGTCGATGTCTTTGTACTGCTGTGCTCGTCACGGTTCATGGTGAGGCTGGGGGGGGAGCGATGAAAAACACCTACTGCTGTAAATAATGCCCTGTTGCTGGTGATGCGTGTCCAACACACCAGCAGCAGTTGCCTCGCATATATTTATGCATATTTAAAATAATCCAAGTACTCTACGTACAAACAAGGACAAGGGTCGGGTGGGGGGATGGCGAGCCATCCGGGTTCGCAGTCAGCCTCGTCCACCAGCCCTGTCAAAAGCCGAAAGGAGAGTACAAAAACACGAAAGTCGAACGTTACAAGTAAAAGGTTACCACCGATGAGATAGATGACCAAATATTTTCCCGGTATCACATTGTGTCAATGGGGCAACGGAACGAAAGTCTGGCGGATCGGATGCAGGGAGGGCAGGCAGCACATTTTTCGGACATGAGGGGAAGGAGGGTAGCGCAGTACTGCATTGGTCTGGAGTGCGTTCCTGATCTCGTTTCGTACACAAATGGTGCACTGCTCTTCAGGATTGGTATATATAATACCAACACCAGCAAGACGCCATGCAGTGTGCTAAGAGTAGTCTCAGTGCAGCAAGTATCGGCAGCCAATACCCGTGTGAATGGTTGACGTATGACGCTACCAGGTAGTTAGGTGCATACACCCGTAAACTACTGAGGTATGCACTGCAACGTACAGTAGTACGTATCCGTACATTACACTCAAATACGTTCCACAGCGGTAGTAGTTGCGACCTACAAAAACTGTACCTGAGAGGTACGTTTGGTACGTCGCCCAAAATTCACTTGGGTATTGGGTATACCCATAATCTAAAATGCCCGCGCACCGTGTACCACGTATTCGTGAGGTACGACCTCAATACCTCACCTGAGTCTGAGGTACGCTCGGGTACTACGATCTCATCACTTCGCTCAAGTTTCAAGTGCGTTAGGTACGACCTCCAGAATATTCAGGGCTTTTCGCGGGTCATGACCCGACCCGCGGGTCAGGGTACGTGGAGTTCAAAATGTGACGGGTCGGGTTGGGTCAGGAAGTGTTCAAAATATCACGAGTCGGGTCGGGTCGGGTCCGGTTGGGTCGGGTCAAGAGGTGATGAAAAGCTCACGGGTCGGGTCAGGTCATGATCCGCGAGTTTTTTTCAAATGACCCGCGGGTCGGACCCGCGCATTTGGCTTGCGGATCCGACACTTGAATTACTTCCTGCTCTCTTACTCAAGACTTATCTCGTACCAACACTCGATAATACTCCTTTGGCATCATATTCAAGCCTTAAAACACCGCCAAATTCATATACGCATGCCCGCATACCCACTACAGCCACGTCATATATCGCTGCGGGGCACAAATTGAACATTCACTTGTTCGTAAAGTGCCGACCCACGGGCCAGATCCGCGGGTCGAACCTTGGGGTCAAGATAAATGGTCTCGCGGGTCAAGGTTGTAAGGCATAGCAGTCGTCCACAGTCGCGTAAATGTCTGATGTATTCTGATTGGCCGATTGGTGTGATTTATGTAGCTGCAAATTACCCGAGGGGCATATGCGGCGGGTATTGAGCTTTCCCGATTGGGTTGCATAAAAATATATGTGGATGGTTTTCCAGGGTCATGGGGAAGAGGGATGGAACCCCCCTGACCTCAGTCTATTCTATTAATAGTCTATTCTGGTCTATTCTGCTATTTCCTGCAACAATAAACAAGGACAACAACACCATCTCCTCTTTTGCTCCCGCGCCTCATGGCAAGGTTGAGCGGCGCCACACCCGGTGCACGAGTTGTCCCCTCAAAGGTGACCCGACCCGCACGAAAGCCGTGTCTCACGGGTCAATCGGAGGGTGGCGGGTCAAGTCGAGTCAGAGAGGTTTTGAAATCTCGCGGGGCAAATCGGATCGGGTCAGGAGATTTTCAAATCTCACGGGTCGGGTCGGGTCCGGTGTCAAGAGGCTTTCAAAATCTCACGGGTCGCGTCGGGTCAAGTCAACATACCTCAATTTTTCGCGGGTCGGGTTGGGTCTGACCCGACGCGACCCGACACGTGAGGTTTGGCCTGACCCGCGAAAAGCCCTGCAAAACATGACCTTCCAACATTTTTTAGGTATGTTGGGCACGCCGCCCACACATAACAATACTTGTTACGAGGCGCTTCGCGTAGCGGGCGGTTCCGCCGGCTACGCTCTCTTAAAGGGAAGGAAGGAACGGAACAAATTATGCGTTTTGTCAGGGGCAAACAGGCGGCTTGCAAATGCCAAGAGCTCCATGCTACGGGAGAACAACCCTGACGCCTCATGCATGTACGTATACCATGCCATGTATCCCGTACTTATTTCGATGTGTACGAAAGAGAAACACAGCACAGCACGGCACCGTACTGCACCACACGACGCTGCGCTGCGCTGTTGAGCTGGGAGAGATTTGCGGAAACGAAAAAAAAAAAAAAAGAAAGCAAAGAAAAGCCGGACTGTCC
>JBBMHQ010094594.1:0-10413 GCA_037834295.1 Postelsia palmaeformis | reverse complement strand
ATTACGATTTATTCTCGAGCATTTATCTGCGAAACCTTCATGTTACCCTGAGCACCAAGAAACTTATATTTTGGGGGAATATACTGTACCTGGTAGATTGTATGTAATGTGTGCTGTATCTTACTCAGCCCGTCGACATGGTTTATGGCGCAGCCTCGGCCTCCCTCAACTATTTTGTACATACTTTTACGCCGCATCCATTGAATAGATCGCCGCGAGTCATCTGTTCACGTTCAATATCCATTCATTACCGGTATCTATTTCATATTTTTGTAGCAGCAATGCTCCCACACTAATTCCGCAAACAGTGTAGTCTGTCCTCAAAAAGACATGGCATCATGTGTGTGTTCTTCACGTTAATGATGGGTGGATGCAGCTACTACTTCCAAACAGGTGTGCCGGGTTTCATGAGAGTATTCCTTCGCTCTTGCGCCACTCCCCTAGGCATCTCCCGGAGGGGAACCTTGTACCAGGTATATGTGTAAATAGGTATATACCTCGTTGAGCTTTGCGGTGCAACCTCCAATAGATTTCACCCCGAAGAGCAGCTGGAAGTGGCGCACCACACGGTTTACTGGCTGTTCCGGATCGTCCTGCATGAACCCACACGCCGCAGAGAGAGGGGGGGGTTGGTGCCTCTGCTGTATCATTTGACTGTTGTCGTGACCATTACCGTTAAAAACCCTCAACGACTGCAGCACCTGCACCCGTGCTTCAGGGACAAATTACTTGGAATTAGAGTTGGAAAATTCTTGCAGTGGGAAAATAAGTTCTACCGTGGCCACCACGCTCGGGCTGGCATGTGTGCACGCAAGGGAGTGATTACCACAAGCTTCCCACACCATAATTTGACCCACTAAACCACTGACAGAAACATAACATCCGTACAGTATGTATAATACGCCGCAATAACAAACTGTACATCACTATTAAATGATTGCCATACTGCACACTAGAAAAATAATCCAGGTATGATACCACACTTTAGTATCGGAGGCGAGGCCTTACATTTAGGTTCCAGTCGGCTTGCTCGTTGAGATGCACCTCTTCCAGCGACCGGCGCTCTAACTCGACCAGATGGTGTATAGACGACAGAACGGCCCTGTCACTCTTCCCGAACGAGCCACGAGCAGCTCCCTGAAATGACAGACGGTTCGCGACAGCCACCAAACGAACAAAACGGCCACTTAAACATATACCTTGTAAAAAGCTCCCCACAGTTTGGTCTTGTCACTCTTTTTTGTGAGTGGATCTATGAAAAAAAGACAACAAAAAAAGGAAGTACGTACTCGTAGCCGTTTTCTATGCTACCTGGTGTTTTTTTCATCGTGAGCGAAAGAGATGTCTACGACGAATTTCGGGTGCATTTTTGCCCGGGAAAGCGAGGGTATTGGTTCGGCGTTTCTCGGGATGAGTGCGGTGACTAAATGAGGGGGCGCCCCTATCCATCATAACAGCAGGTCCTCTCACACTAGATTGGCCAGCCCGTTTCTCCAGCACCCTCAAAACGCCGTGTTGGAACTCCTGCACAAAATAAGCAAAACCAGGACAAACACACGAAAAGAGCGGCCAGACATCCCATAGGTTTGGGGTGGACGCGCAGACACACTAATCGCGGCGAAATTTATCGGGAGAGAACAAAGGAAAAGCTAGAGCACACAGCATCATCCAAGAAGGTCGTTATTTTTGTTTTTCTCGAAACCGTTCAAAAACTCGAGCACCTCATAAATTTGGGGTACTGTAGATACAATAATCGCGGCCCACGAAATACGAAACACTTCGGGAAGAAATAAGCGGAAAATTAGACCGCACGATTCCAACAGTACGATTGGTTTTCTTTCCCTCCAAACCTTCAGCACCTGGTCAGTACCTGCTGCACAATATAAAAATATGCACAAAAACAGTCGTCTATTATAGTGGACACCAAATATTTTGGGAGGAAAGAAGAACAAGCACGACAGCCCGACTCCAACAAGATGGATGGTTTCATTTTCCTCCAGACCTGGAGCACCTGATAAACTTTGGCTTACTGCAGACACAGCAGTCGTGGTCCACTACAGTAAATATGAATGGAATGCCTCGGATAAAAAACTAGGGAAGCACTAGAGTAGAAAGCACGGTGCTAACACCACCACCTTGTTTCGTTTTTTACTGTAGTATACAACTACCTGGTACTAATATTAATAGTTGTGGTCCACTACAATACGAAATACATCGAGGGGGACACTAGCCAGCGCAATTCCAACAAGACGATTGATTCCGAGTTTTGTCAGACCTGGAGCACCTGATAACTTTGGGTTACTGTAGACACAATCATCAAGGTCCACTCAACGCAAAATATTTCGCGGAGAAAACTAAAGAAGAACTAGGGAAGGACTAGACAGCACGTTCCACGAGACGAATTGCTCTCGTTTCTCGAACCTTTGAGCCCCCGACACTTTTTTGGTATCGTCGATACATAAAACAAGGTACATTAAATACGAAATGTCTCGGGGGATCAACAAAAAAAAACTATCAGGTAGACACCTCGGTCCCAATAAGGGTTAGGGTTGGTTTCGTTTTCGTGCAGACCTTGAGCTTCCCTGGCTCTTGAGCGCGCGCTAGCCACAGCTCGAGAAGAGGCAGAACGTCCTCCATCGTCCGTGCCCTCCCATCCAGAATCTGGGACAGCGATCCGTCCGGTGGCGCCGACAGCACCTCGGGAGAATGTCGAAACACGAACACACAGACGCTGTAACAAGCGGCGAGGATAGGAGATGAAAACACCAAAAAGGACAGACACAAAAAAAGGTCGTTCACTGATCGGGTGACCAAACGAAGGAAACAGCAGAAACAGCACTTCAATGATAGAGAAGAACACCAAAACGGACAGATGAAAAAAAAGGTCTTCACTGATCAGGCGATCAAACGAGGGACACAAAAATTCAACGATCGGGTCACCAAACGCGGAGGAACACCAATAGGGACAGGTACAAAAAACGGCCTTTGATGATTACGTGACTAAGGGTCGATCTTAACGATACGTATTGTAATTCGTTTTCTCCTGAAATTTCGGCATTTTACCAAATTCAGCGAGGGTTGAATCTTATCGAGTAAGTGCCCCAGTTGGCTCGAGAAATAATCGTCCACCCGGCACCCGGTACAGAACCGTCCCTATAGCAGCTGCGCTCGCGGAACCCATGCTTGCGGTGCCCCCACTGTCATCGGCCTGACTCGTAGGAAGGCGTCGATGCCTTGGGGAGTTAAATTGATCACCAACTCGTCACGCAATAACGCCCAACGCTTGCCCAGAGCGACAAAGTCTCAGCTATTGCCGTCACCGAGCTCAGTCGGTCGGCCACCTCGGTGCGGTCACCTTGTGAACTCGGCCACGAGAGCCCGGAACTGACAAAGCTATTGCGCCTTCTGCGTTCGGCCATGACTTGTGAATGACCTTCGGAACGATCCTCGTCAGCTCTTCTGTGCGCTCGCGAGCGGTGGGGTTGCCCGATGCTTTACAGCCTTGTGCCTAAATTTCCTGAAAACCCCTCAAAAGTTCCCTAAGACGTCATTTTTTGGGGTCGGAGTTTTTCGGCTATCCCCGAAACAATTTCGGAAAAATACTGAAATATACTGCGAAACAGTCCTCGTTAAGATCGACCCTTGACCCTTTTAGGACCGCAGTCCAGTTTGTGGACAAATTACTTTGAATTTGCATGGTTTGTCCCCAAAACGGGACTGCGGTTCCGAAAGGGTCACCGCTTTCTCATTTGACGCATTTTTGCATCAGCCATACATACATTCTGGGGGTAGCAGGGAAACAATGTAGAGAAAACAGAGCGTATCTCTCTGGAAGGGTTTGTCAATGGTTGGGACATAAATGACACAGGTGTAAAATAATCACATTCAAACCAAGTCCAACTACCAAAGGAAGGGTACGTGATATTGAGCGGGGCACGACATCCTGAGAAAAATGCATGTTTGGTAAAAAAATGTTGGATTATATTTCATGCTTCAGCCGTCCATATGTGTGTGTGTGTTCTTCACATCTCTATCCTCGAAACTGACAGCAAGCCGTGACCAGAGACACTCCCACACCTGCCCAGAGCTCTTCTTTGATCCCCCTCCTAGACGCCAAGACATCAAGCTCCGATCGCCGCGGTCCATCCCACGGCCGCCGGACTTGGAGGCAGGAGCAGCAGCAGCCGAACGCTTCCCACCAGCGGATACAATCGTGGCCAGTCCCCGCTCCTCCTCCTCCTGCTCCTCGAGGTCGCTGTCGCTGTCTACGACCTCTCTCCTGTTGAAGGTGCAGAGCGTGGCGACTCCGTTGATGAGTGCGAAATAGGGACTGCTTTCTCGCCTCAAGAGCGGTGGCGATGACCTCCTCGACTCCTCCGTCGTTCGATCGTTTCCGGTGTCAGTCACGGATGATGCGGGTTTCATGCTCTGCTGCCGTAGTCACGGAGAGAGATGATGTTGTACTCAATGATAATGACATAAAGGCTATGCTATTATCATTGGTTGTATCACTCAGTACTCTCTTTTTCTCCCGACTCCTGCCTGGCTGCAGACAAAGTGAGTTGTGCTGGCCTAAGCCTGTGGTAGCTGGGGGTGGTTTTTAATTTAGCCTCGAAGGCTTGTTCGCAAGCGGGTTGCAATAGCAACGTCGCTGATTGACCAAAAATCCGGGTTCATCCGCAATATGACCGCTGGACTGTCAGTTCGTGAGCTAGCCCTCTTACGAAATACTATTTTTAATAATACTATAATAATCTATCCTACACAGCAGTACACATGATGACGAGTACCAAGGGTATTTACGCCATCAGCATCTACCAGGTACGACACAACAGATAGATGCGATAAGGCTCGGATATGACCGTATGCCTTACACACCGCACCCAATAGGTACCAAGAACGCAGATATTGGCAGAAGAGGCAGGGCTCTACGATGACACGTGGGAATCAAAACTCAAAACGCCGGGAAGGAGCAGCGCCAACAAGGGGGGGTACAAGCACCACCAGCAGCAGCAGCACCGAACCGGCAGAGCAGCAGACTTCACAGCGAGGGAACGGCCGTGCTAGAGGCTGAACACAGCAAGCATGCCATCGGTATACCGACCGCATCGTCTCCAGCAGCAGCAATGGCAGCAGCAGCAATGGCAGCACAAGCAGCAAGCAGCACGCAGGCCAGGGAGACAGAGTTTTACGACGAGGTCGAAGTAAATATCTACAGCAAGCGGCAGAAGTAGTAGTAGTGAAATCCTTCACGCATGTATACACCGCGGCTTCTGAAGCTGGTTGCCCATTTCGTCGAGCTCTCGGTTGAACTGCGGACTGCATTATTACGTACGACCGGAAGTACAAGAAACCCACAAGAGATAAACGCAGCTTTTATTTGTGGTGAAAAAACTTTGAAAACGAAAACTACCATATTGAAGGAAGGCAGGGTGAGATGAGCTCGGGCTCGGGGATATGGTATATGTGGTGGGTCGGAAGGTGCGTGTGTGTTCTCTGCATTAAACCGTTATTTCTTCACTCGTTGGCATCCAGCACATCCAGTGTCCGTACAGCAGTATATATACTGCTGTAGAATACCGATTCTTCAATCCTTGAACATGTCTTGTTTTTGTGTTCTTGCGGTGTATTCCTCTCGACCAGCGAGCGCCCCAAGGCAATCATAACACATTTATTTATACATTCACACCTCCGACAGGTCATGATCTATGATAGATTATATAGTTCCTCTCCTTCCACTATGAGGGCTTGCACACTAGTAGAGGATCTACACAACAGCAGCAGCAGTTAGTACAGATCCAAACCACAGGCAAGGCATTTCACAGGTCCCACCTGACGACAATCATGCATCCAAGCTCGGGAATAAATACATATATTTGCCTCGGAAAATCCAGATTATAGGAAGAAGTGGCAATCGATGACGTGTCCCAGGGGTGGAACAATAATGTTATAATACGATTACTCGTAGGACATAATATTCTGCCTTGAAGTATCCGGGGCTGTTCACGGGTCGGGTCGAACCTCGCGGGTCAAGTCGGGTCGAGTATGCCTGTGGTAAAGGATGAACAGGCCCGGTCGGACCCGTCAGGGTTTGAAAAACCTCCTTACTCGACCCGACACGACCCGCAAGATCTCAGAGTCTTCCTGACCGGACCCACTACTACTCGGGTCTCGCCTTATGACTCGTGAAGAGCCCTGGCTTTCGATAATCTAGGTCATACAAAGTGTTGGGCATTGATGACCCATCCCAGGTGTCGTGGGAAAAAAATAACAAGGGTAATGTCGTTCGCGGGTAGTTGTCCGCTATAAATAGAAGTTCTCTCCGGCCGGGTGCTGTGACCGCGCGAGAAGTAGTCGCGCGCGTAATTCGGGTTGGCGTGTTTATGAAGAGGGAGCAACGACAACGAACAGAAATCGCGAGAGCCCACAGAAAATTGTGAGGGCAACAAAAGTGCATTAATATCACACATGCACGCTTATTGGGATCCTTCTGTGGGCTGCACAGGCGGCGAGAACAAAGGCTGCAGTCCATGTTATTCTTACTGCCCTGCTAAAGAAAAGTGTGATACCTCAACTTGATAAAGACACAGAGATAGAGGTCACTGCCCCCCCCCCACCAGCGGTTCTTAGTAGAATGCAGCTCACCCTTGATGCGACTCGCCGAACACCTCACGTTTCGATTCGCACTTGGTGCCAGCAGTGTCTGTCTGGTCGGTGAAAACCCGACTCTTCGTCCCGGCGTTGTGGGAATGCGGGGGTCTATGGTCATACGACTTTTAGGCCATGCGTGATATCTAGAACAACCCCAACATGCACTGCTCTCTCCCCGACGACAAAAATATCTGACCGTTGATAACCTGAACATGTTTATCATTTTCGTGCCGCATTGTGGGGGATGGGGGAGAGGGGGCTCCCACTGGCCGGCCTGTTGATATTTTCTGAAGATATAGAGGCTCACGAGTTACGGTTCCCCGGATCCCTCCACACCCTCACCCACACGCACACGCACACACGCATGCACGCGCCTTACCCCCCATTGCTTTCGCGACAAATAAAATTGATGGTAAGGGGGGGCCCTATCCTCCAGCCCGTCTCCGATCCGGGAATGACGGCAAGCGGGTACACCACAACCCGCAGCGAAAACATGGTGATACTTTATGTGTTGTTTGTTGTTGTGGTTTCTTCTCAAAACTGCCCGATGCTTTCCTGCTATATTTTTTTTTCAAAAATGCTTACCAGAGGTATATAAGTAACTATTTCCGCTCCCAACGACACCGATATAGGTGAGAACCGTCCGTCGCCCAATACAGCCATTGACCACCACCGCTGCTGTCGTTGGGTGACTGGCATATCGGCGAACCACTACCATCAGCGGACCACGGGGGGTATCAGAGAGCCATATCACCTACCTGGTACAAAACAGTAGTACCCCCTCTCTCCCCGCGCCCACATCCAGCTAAACAGCGAAAGCACCGCGATGAGACCTGGAAGGGGTGGGATAGAAGCTCCGCCAGGCTTTCATGTGTAGCTAAAGCAACGCGCAGACCTACTAAATAGTAGATACTTCATATATACCTTCCTCCTCTCTTCGCGCTCTCTGAATGGTTGCCTGCGTGGACAAACACGCACGCCCGCCCCCTCCCTCGGGCCAGAGCAGAGGACGCTTTTCTTTTTGTGTGGCGCACCGTCGCAGCTTTTGACCTCAACCTCAACAATAGCTGCAGTAGCGCGGAACCAAACGTGGTGCTACAACCATTGCTGAACCCTGTTTCTGCGCTACTATAAGTAAAGGCAAACACTTTCCTCCTGCGCTCACTCGGCACCCGCGAAAAGTGGCCGCGACAGCGTCAACATTACATGAGCTATTCCCCAGAAGACGCAGCGCTACAGCAGTGCTGACTGCCGAAATGGATCGAGCTGCGACTGAGAGCGGGCGTGCGCGCGGGCGGCATGTTTTCTCCGATGCCCACGGTCAGCACTGCAACAAATAGAGCAACGCCGCTCCCCCGCGTCTCCTCCAGGAGGCAGGAACAACGAGCTAATGTTCCTGATGAACTGCAACATAACAAAAGAGAAAAAAAACGCTTTCACAGCTAACAGTACGGTGGAATGCTATCGACTCCGGTATACACTCGTACCGCTGTTTCTTCCGAAAGAAACTGGAGCCTTCCGACCGCCTACAATTTGTCGGCGCCTCCGTTCGTTACCTGCCAATATAGAAAACGACCTTTTAAACTTGCTCTTTAGTCAGTTTTTATTTTTTTTAAATCATCACTTTCACTTTCTAGCCTAGCTCGTAGGAGGTTTTACCCTCGACGACCTTCTGAACAAGCCATGGTCACGGGTGTCTACCCTTTCCCCCCCCGGTACGTGTCTTCCCTTCATTTTTTGTCGCGCATAGGGTTCAGCATTCCCACTGCTCGTCGATTTTCATCGAATGCAGCTAACTCACGCTCTCGCGCTTTCCGCTGATCAATTTATTTTATGCAAAGAAAAAGCCCCTACGAGCATGCACTCGATGAGACCTGAACCCACCGAATCGGTCTTGAGAGGCACGCGGGCCACCTACCAAACCATCCGGCGTTCAATGGGGTGCAAAAAACAAATAAAATACAACTAAGAGTAAGACTGAAATCTATTGTCTATGGCGATCATTTTGAAACCTTTCGCACCACCACCAACCAAACAGTATTATATTACATACCTGACTACTTGAGACGCTGCTACGTTTCCTCGTACGATGTTTGCGTCAGCAGCACAACAAACAAGGAACTCGAGCAGGGCTACCGACGGCTACCGACGACTACCGACGGCTACCGACGGCTGTACAAACAACCCCCCCGTGGTGGCGCCAACACCGCCATCACTACCGACACCAACACCAAGGCTGTCACCACGCGGCGCTGTTGACGCGTGGCGCCGTCGACAGCGCTCTCTATAAGCAGTGCCGACCTTCTCTGTTGTGGCCTACACCTGCCGGCTATGTTCGACAGCCGACAAAAGGACGAGAGATATGCAATCTAAAGCCACGCGGAGAAAAATCAAGGGTACACGATAAAAAAAAAAAACGCACTTCTCTTGTTTTTTTCGGAGTCCCAGGCGGAGGGGGGTATACTACATAAAACCAACCAATCAGCCGAAGTAAAGCACAACTGAAATGAAACATGTTCTGTGCCTCAGTATAATTTCTGACAAAAGCTAATCTCAACCCGCTACTGTGTTTTCAAGTCTGCCAGGTGTGGCGAGTGTGGCTCCGGTTCCTCTTTTGTTTTTTTTGGGTGTAAGTACCCCTGAGAAGACTGACCAACTGTCCACAAGCGTGTAAGCTAACAACGCTGAAACCAGTGCGACCACCACGAGCCAAACGCGGCCTTGTACACAGCCACATACTAAGCCGTGGCAGCAGCAGCAGCAGCGCCAGAGGCGAACATCAGCGCTAGAAACGGCAGCAGCGTGCGCCCCCAGGCAGGAAGCGATCAGTTGGAACAAAAAAAGTGCAACAGGAATCTTGACCCACACCGCCGTCAACATGAACGGTGAACAGCGGCAGGATTCCAATCAAGGAACCCCCCCCCCCTCCCCTTCTCCTCCAAACAACAAACAAACTACTACTGCTGTATATATAAGGCCACCACTGCCGCCGACGTTTGCCACCGCCGCAGTCAGTCACCGACACCACACCATGACAATACATGCACCAGCCCCGACGCAACCACCCACCACCGTCCCGTCCCCCTCTTCTGTCCGTGGCTAGCACACGGTTGGGGAAGCGACAACGCGGGTGCTCGGAACGGCCCATCATCGCCACCCAACCCCACAATAACGACAGCCCCTCTTTTTTTTAGAACGTCAGAGCACGAAGCTCTCCACCCCGACCCCGCCGGTCGCCGGGATGAGGTCGTGCCTCAGCGACACGCAAAACGCCACCTCAAGCAACAGCAAAACCCACTCCCACAGACCCAGCGCGCTGCGGGAGTAGCACCACTCGGCGTCACAGTCGCGGCCACCCCCACCACCACCACCTCCTCCTCCCCCCCGCAACTCTATCGCTACTGACTCAAAACTCGCCGCTACCGAAGCTCCCGCCGCCGTGGCGGCGGCGGCGGCCGGCGCCTCGAACGTGCCGGTAGAGACGCTTCCAACGCCGCTGCTGTCGTCCGCCCATGCGTCGTCGACGAAGCGCTCGATGAGGAGCACCGAGGCGACCGCGGCCAAGGCGGCGACGGCAGTCAGCGACGCTAGCCACATCTTCCGTCGGTAGGAGACCCGGTCGGCGTCGGACACCACGAACACCCGCCTTCGTCGGGAAAGATAAAAAGGAAAGGGCGATGGGCGCGCCGACAACGGGGGGTTAGGAGGAGGGGGGAAGAATGAAACGGCGTACCGTTGCTAGGTGGGAAAACGAAACAATAG
>JBBMHQ010094583.1:0-10415 GCA_037834295.1 Postelsia palmaeformis | reverse complement strand
ACTGGATGGTGTGAAGTTGCACCGGCTGCGTTGCACGGTTCTCAGAAAAAATGTGTGCAATCCTCGGAAACAGTGAGCCGTTTGGGTCAAGGATTGAATGGTAGCAACCGGCGCGAAACATGTCAGTGTATCGGGCACAAGCTACGAGGGAGCATGCACAAAATACGAAGTCGTGTGCTAGAAATGCCGTCCATTTTTTAATATAACACCATTTTCTTTTCGTATGCAATATTCATTGCTATAGCTCGGGTACGGATGCACGCGAGCCCTGCGGAGCACCGAGCCGGGCTACGACCAGTGCTGGCTGGGCTCGAAAGCGCCTCCGCCTATAGCATACTTATAACATACTTGTAGCATTCCAAAACCATGACACGCGTATAGTAGGTTGTACCTGCCAGTCTACCGTCGTGTATCTACAAGAGCAATATCCAGTCCCTCACCCCGGCTGCATCCCTCTTGACTGTTTTGGGGCTTGATTATGGCATGGAAAGGAGAACTGACGACACAAAAAAGTGGCGATTACAGCGCCACCTTGCATAGGTTTGTTGAGGGATGCCGAATGGTACAATGATTTGTGTCCTTGCTGCAATGGTTGATGAAATTCGTACGCACGACAAGGGTCGCAGCATGAGGATCCTGCTGGCACTGCTGCTGCTGCTGCGTGCTCACGCTACTCGTAGACGATCGATAGGAGCGAACTTGTCTCTTGTTTGGTTGGTTGATGTTATTTGGGTTCTTCTTGGGGCCGCAAGGGCTTAGGAATGCCAATACCGGTATGGCCTTGCACTGAACGCGCACACCTCTGCCGCAGGCGAGGGAGCGCGAGCGGGAGACAAAGGAGCGGCTGGCGCTTTTGGAGGAGCAGCTGTCCGCGAAGGAAACGGCCCTTGGGCTCATGGAGGAAGACCTAAAAAAAGTGAGAGAAAACGCCCACGTCGACCATGTGGAGGTTGGTTGCTGCCGCCGTTGTCTGTGCGGTGGAGATTTTGGTCGAAATGGTGTGTGTGTATGTCGCTATGCTATTGCGAGGGGGCATAGTAAACACGACCTACGGTACGCGAAAAGCTCATCATTTCGCTGTTTTTACTAACAATATTGGGTCTTATATACGATGGTCCCCCGTAATTGGTATTTGCGCACCACGATGTTTGTAGCTGTTGTCAAATTGTAAAGTGGGTTGGTCGCTTTAGCCGCCACGACAGGGGTCCCTATCCCTTTTGATGGTCAACACCGGGGAAATTAGAAATTCGCTCATAACTCGTCACAGCTACCGCCCAGGTGCTGCTTCTCTTGGTGCCGCAACTTCTGTACGCGGCCGTACAAGAGCAGTACAGTAGTAGTTCTGGTATATCGTTTGAAAACACCCGTTTGGGGGTCCAAGCGTGTATGAAACCTGTATATTGGTGTGCACGTGACCCTTTTTGTGTGCTGTGATTCGACGTTTTGGCGAACTCAAGACTACAGCAGTGCCCAGCCCTGGTCTTTCGGTGCTAAACGATCTCGCGCTGACCTGACTACGCCACGATAGTGGCCTGAAAGCCGCCCTGGTTGGCGCTGTTTGTTCTTTCCCTGAGGCATCATTCGGCGTCAGAGTTAGTGGAGCTCGCATGTATTGTGACAACGGGCTAGATCACGGCGATGAGTAACTACGGGAACAACTTCAACAACGACGACGGCGATTTTTTCGCCACGCATTGTCCGAACATTTGGTACCCCTTAGGCGCGTGGCGATATCAGCGAGCGCGAGGAGATGCTGCAGCGGGAGCGACAGTCGGCGGTGGAGAAGGTGCAGCAAGAGTCGAGCCTCAAGAGGGAGAAGCTGGACGAAGAGGTTGCTCGACTTCGGGAGGACAAGCTGAAGCTCGACGGACTCAATCGTGAAATGAACGATAGGACAAGCCTGGTGCGCCGGCAGATTTGGCAGTGGTTAACTAATTTTATCTCGATTTGGCATGGTTGACTATGTAACTCGATTTGGCATGGGCTGATCCTTTGTCTCGATTTGGCATGGTAGGCTCTTTTATCTCGGTTTGGCATAGTTTGCTCGTATTACCGGCTTGGCATAGTTGACCCTTTTTATTGGTTTGGCAAAGTTGACTTCCTTTGTCCGGCAGCGTATTCGGCGAATTGGTCATCCTCCATCTGAGTTCATTATCCTCCGTCCAAATGCTTCCAGAGGCAAGCAACGTGGTATGTATGAGTACGTACATACCCTGGTCCGAAGTTTTCAGTGTTCCTCTTGCAGCATACAGTATACACCCGTCGCCCTCTTCAGCTGCGGAAGCGTTTCGTTCGCCAAGGTGATCACGTGTATGTAGCGTGTTGATGTGTTTCGTTATCGGGGGCCACGGCTGCCGTGTCGTGCGGTTCGCTCGGGCGTTGCTTTTTTGAGCGGGTTCTTCTGCGGTGGGAACGCATGAGAAGGCCAACAAGGACAAGAAGGACTGAGCATTGCGTACTCGACTCCTTACAGGCTAGAAGTTGAGGCCACAAAACAATATTGTATGGCCTTATCATGTCAGTATATCGCCGTCACTGCCGAAAGTACAGACCCAAAAACAGCATAGAGCCCACCCGGAAGAAAGAAACGTACCGAGCTCGTTCCTGATCGAGTCCCTTGGCGAGTCCTTCAGTGGTTCTTTCAACGGGGGACGCAGAGCCGTTACGAAACGCCCCGCATCGTACTGCGCTCACCTACCTTGGCATTTTTGTGGCGTGGCTTAACTTCCGTTTCCTTTTTCGTTGTTTTTGTATATTTCGTTTTCTTCGATGTGTCCGCCCTTTTCGCGGTTTTCGTCATTTCCGTCATTTTAGTCATTACATGTCTGCATTTTGTTGTTTTTTTCATACGTGTTGTAACATTTGCCTATTTCCGGTATTATCTCCGTTTCCGTCGGTTTCGTCGTGCTCTTAAGAATCATTTGCGCCAAGTTGGCCGCTGTCGTAATTTCCGTTATTTCGCCGTCGTCGTTTTCGTCATTCCCGTCGATATTTTTCGACATTTTCGTCATTCCCGTCGTTATTTTTCGTATTTTCGTATGGTTCCGTCACTTTCGCCGTTTTTCGTTCGTTCACATGGCTTTGTTCGTTTCTCTCAGCTGCGAGAGGAGCTCCGACGCAAAGCCCAGCAGCTGTCTCGGCTTGAAGAAGACGCCAAGCTCTCCCTCGACAAAGCTAGGAGGGAAGTCAGCAGGAGGCAACACGCAGTCAAGCGGGAGGAGGAACAGGCCCAAAATATCCGCCTTGAGACGGAGAGGGCGTTGGCGGAGGCGAGGAATGGGCGGGATAAGGTGGAGATCGAGCGTGGGGAGATGCTTGAAGGCTTCCAAGAGGTTAAGATAGCTTTAGAGGTGAGAGTGGGGAGAGGGTGGAGCGAAGGGAAGGGGACAAAGTCAGCGCGGGCTGCGTGGGGAGACCTGGTCTGAAACGAGAGGCCTTACTGTCCATGATTATGGCTTGCTTTCGAGGTTCTGGGTTTTGAGGTGTGTTTGTTGGCGTACAGCACTGTCTGCAGACGTGGTATCAAAGTTCTGAGTGGGGGAACTTCCTTAGAAATGCCCGCATAAAATGGTGCTGTTTCAATGAGGTAAGGTTTTACCTGAAGACTGCAAGGCGTTTGGTTGGCGACGGTAATATTTTTTTCCGGTCTCGGCTGACGGCGGCCACCGCCCCGCCCCAGAAATGTAGCTGTAACCCTAGCGGCAACGAGAGGCCTACCGGTGCTTGCTCAGTGTGCCGTGATGACCATAAGCCCTCGCATTCCTACAATGCCCGCGCGGGTGGGGTCGTTGTGCGTCGAGAGGCTCCAATTGCTGTGCGGGCGCGCAGGCAAATAGACACGAATTCCACAGCATGCCATATACGAGGTAGATACAGCGCGTCTGGGCTTCTGGCACTGGGTGTTTTTTCCCGGGGGGATCGCGCGGACTATGTCTCGCGCCGAAGCGTGTATGCCACAGACGACTTGAGCTGGTGTAATCAGGAAAATGCTCTGCTAGCCTGGTCATTCACCTCTGTTTTTTCTTGTGTTTCGCTTCCGTTATTCGGTGATGCTAAATACCGCAGTAGGGCTACAGCCAAGGCATACCGGCAGGTTCAATCATTCCCGGTAGGGCGACGGTAATGGTGACGTTTTTTGTGCTCCTATTGCTGATGGGACTGAACGGTACTGTTCTCTACTCCACTCTACGTTACTTGGCCTACTATACTATGTTCTACTATACTTGTATTCATAGTATGCGCTCCCGTCTTTTACGATGTTTTGCTCCACCCTAACCCTAACCCTAACCCTAATCCACCTCTGCTCTACCCTACCTTACCCTACCCTACCCTGCCCTCCTACTCTGCTCTACTTGTTCTACCATACTATACTCCACTGCAAGTATCGGCGGCACTGCTCCACTCTGTTTTACGCTGTTCATGCCCTGCTCTACACTTGGCAGGAGAAAGAGGCTTGTTTGAAGGGAGAGCAACACGACCTTTCAAGGGCAAAGGACCGTTGGCAAAGGGAACGCAATAAAGCTGCCGACGATAGCAATCAGGACCTGCGCACCGCTCTCAGGCGGGCGGAGGCGGATAGGTGGGTTTGCGGAGCACATTTTGGATTTTCGTTTTGACTGTTCATATTGCCTGATTCGTTTTGGTTGGTCATTGTACCCGATCTCTTTTTGCAGCCTGCATTAGCTGTTCGTTTTGGCTGTTCATTTTGGCACGGTATCGTTTTTCCACCCCGCTCTTTCGCTGCTCGCTTTGGCTGTTTGTTTTGGCTGTTCCTTTCGCCCGACTTCGTTTGTTCCGAATCAAATCTTCGGTTCAGTTTGGCCGTTCATATTGCCTGGCTTCTCTTTTATTTTTTCTGACTCGATTTTGCTGTCCATTTTGGCTGTTCACATTAGCCCCGTCTCTTTTTTCCTGCCCCGCCTTCGCTTTTCGTGCTCCCTGTTAATTTTTTCCTCGTTTAATCGATAACGGTGGAATGATGTTCCACAAGTCTGTCGTTCCTAAGATCCTCGCACTCTTACTTTAAGTAGTCTGTCCCCGAAACGGGAAAGTTCGGAAAAGGTAAAACACTAATCCACCAAAATGATTTTGTCAATAGTTCGTCGAGGTGATAATCCCCTTACCCGTGGAGCCTTTTTTCTTAAATTAAAGGTTCAAGCGCTTTTGCCATGGCCAACCCCTTCCTGCGAATGTGATTAGTGGTCGATGGGATTAGTAGACTGGATAGATTAATGCAGATGATGATGCTCATGACTAGCGGCCGCGTAGTCGCATACAACACGCCAGGGTGTCGTGTTTAAAAAATAAAAATACCAATGTTTTGTTATTCCAAAGCCAAAATGCCAAGATTTGGTTCGTCTCCCGGGTGGATTGTTTTGGCAAGGCCACTCGGGGGAAATATCGCCGTCGAACGATGAGTGGCTCTGCCCTTTGTGGTAGCCTCTATTCATAATAATCTTCTGGGGAGTGCCTCCAAGAGTACTTGTCTTTCCGTGAATGGGTAATAACAGAAAACAAAACTATCACCGAACAAAGGCGACCGAATGTCACACTGCTTGTTATCGCGTTGTGCCTCCTCCGGAATGGCAAATGATGCGCGCTATTATTTTTGCCAAGCCGTGGCGGGCTACCGCCTTCTTGTCGTGTGTTTGTGTGTGCGTGTGCGTGTGCGTGTGCGTGACAGAGACTTGGCCCTTCAAGACGGCGAGAGGGCGACTAAAGCGGCGCAAGACTTGGAGGCTCGATTACACACCAGGCTTCGGGAGGCCGACAAGCGCGAGGTACCGCCGTTCTTGCTCGCTTCAAAGTTCCGCCCATCGCACTGTCATAGCTGCGCCATATCGACAGACCAGATCGCTGGACAGATCGCTGCACAGATCGCTGCACAGATCACGCAGATCGTTTCCACGCAGCAAGACCATTTACACACCTTTACACGGGCCTGGTGTACATACACTATCTGAACGATTTGTACTAGTGCATGTTTCCGCCGTACGTGATGTACAGGGTGTGGTCATGTTTTTACCATGTGAGCCCCGATTTGTAAGCGCACGATACGCTGATCTGGTACTATCTGTTTGATCTACACACGTGTTTTCACGCGATAAACTGCAGGATGTACGTGGTGTATACACATGTCCCAACCCAGTGATCTGTACGATACAGAGTAGGTCAGGTAGATCATGGTCTGGTCTATTGAATGTTATGCGGGATCTCGCCGAGATGTAATCGGATAATGAGACGCAGACGGCTGATGGGTGTTCGATGTCGTTGGGGAGGCTTTTTTCAACTGCGGAAGCGGGACGACAGTACGCAGCCTAAGTGCTATTTCTGTTTATTGTAACAAGTGCAGGTTGGAAAGTCGAGGCGCACTTTTTATACGAAGTATAAAGCAGACCGCCGCCGTGTGAGTGTCACGTAGTTGTGCGTGCAGCCGGCAAACATTTTCGTTGCCCCACAGTTGATCATCCCCAGCATCGCGTCGGGATGCAACCGTCAGGATGTACCCTAACCCTAACCCTAACCCTAACCCTAACCCTAACCCTAAGGAAGAAAGTCGTCTTCAATAGGGGAAGAAGTCCGCGGCCTTGTAACGGCGGTTGTAGTTGCTTCTGTACGTTAATTGACGATCTTGAGAGCGAGGTCACTGCTTCGTACCGCGTCGTTCCGCTCAAATAGGCCGCTGTAAATCGGTGGCACGCAGTCGCTTGCCTCAAGCGACGGGCTCTGTCGGTGCCGATTTTGTTCTGACTAAATAGTTGAAAGTTGCTTAATTTCGAACACACCCCCTAGATAACCCTGACCCAGATGGAGTGAGGAGCGTCGATCATTATCTCTAAGCCGGGCTAAATCGTAGGCGCCATTTCTTGCTCTTGGCCCCTCCCCACCCACCCACCCACCCTCAGAAGGACGCTTACTACCTAATAAATTTCTCAGTAAATAAATGCGATGAGTTATTTCGGTAGTGTGGACTATCAATTGTTTTGCCGATTCTGGGCCAAGTCTTGGAAAACACTCCTGCGAAGATGTAACGGACGAATTAGCATGGACTATCAACCATTTTGTCCCGACCGCTTCGAAAGGTTCTAGGATAATGCAAATGTATTGAATAATTAATTGTGGGACTATCAACTGCTCTGTCGATTCTGGGCCATGTCGTAAACACTACTGTGCAGACATATTGAGGAGTTAGTGTGGACCATCAATCATTTTGTCGAAACTGAGCCAAGTCGTGCGCACTCTGCCTATCCCCGACCCGCGTGGGAGATCTATCAGTGAAGAAGATTTCAGTGGGGGTTGTGGACTATCAACAATTTTTTCGATGCTGGATCTAGCCGTAAAGGAGACACTGCTGCTTGCCCTGTCCCCCCCCCCCCATTGATTCTGGCATCCATACGCAAGGCGTCCTCACACGTGGTTCTTTGTAGAATGTAGTTCACCCTTCATGCGACTCGCCGAAGGCATAACGACGCTTCGCGCTTGGTGCAAGCAATGCCTGCTTGGTCGATAAAAACCCGATGCGCTCCGTCCGGGCATGGTATGAAGGTATGAAGGCATTGTATGAATAGGGTTATAAGGATGCGAGGGTTTACAGTCATGCCACTACGGTCATGCATGATGTCGAGTATCCCCTCTCCCAGGAAGAGGCCGAAGAAGCTGCATCCAAGTGCTCGGTGAGGTTGTCATCGCTGGAAAGGGATGCCGCGGAGGTGGATGCTTTGAAGCAGGGTCTCGACCGGCGGCACAGGCAGGCGGAAAACGATGCGGTGGCCCTCGCCGAACGAGAGCGTCATTTATCACGGTGCGTAGTGTTCAGAGCGATCGCGAGGTACTTGTTTACACCACGCCAGGAATAAAAACTAGAAAGCCCTTTCGACCTGACTGATGCCGGGTCTGCGACCTCGATTCTGTGACCGCCGCGCACACAACCTGAGGGCAGTTCCAACTTGCCTGCTATTCGAGTTCCTATTGATAGCGGCAGCCTTAACATCGTTACTGTAAAGGCCGAAGGAGACCCAAATGACCGTGGGACCCAGTTTTCTGGCGAAAAATAAATACGAACTCCATCCAAATTTGGTCAAAGGGTTTTGAATGTATTGGATGGCGTCATTTTTTTGGGAGCTCTGAAGACCCAAGAAATCTGAAGCGTATTGTAGAAAATAAAAATGCATGAAACATCTTGGATACATATCTCGGATATCTTGGATTTCGTAAACTCCTTACTGTATGTAATATTGAACTTGAAAAGAACACCGGAAATCTTGGATGTCTTGGATGTTTGGGCGGCGCAACAGGTCGGAGGCTGCTCTCTCGGAACAAGAGCACCAACTGAGAAAGCGGGAAGCCGAGCAGGCGGAGGCGTTAGCTGCTTTGGAAATTTCTCGGAAAACTCTGGAAGGCGCAGCAGCCTTCGTGCAGGTGCGATGGCTGTTGGCGTCACGTGCAAGTGCGCTTGCCTGCTTGTCACACACCCGTCCTGCTCTTTTTTCGTCGTCGACTATTCTTTGGCTGACAGTGTTGTTGGTGAATGCAGTAGTAGCAGCAACAGCAGCAGCAACAATAGCAGCAATAGTCGCGAAAAGTTTGATACTTTCTACCGGCCCCGTCCGACGGGCGTGGTGTCCTGGGGTGGACGGCAGCTTTTTCCTAGAAAACATCGCTTGTTTTGAGTTGAGGTGAAGATTTACCCGTTCATACCAGGTAACATGTCAGGTAGGCCGCAACGGTGGGATGGAAGGAGAATTCAGTGCGCTGCCTGGCCGCTTGATCAGTCTTTCTCCTTAACCATCTGATCCAACGTTTCCATCCATCGTTCGATCAATCACCTTCTCAGCTTTTCGATCGACCGTTCCATCGAACTTCGATCAACCATCAAATCGAACCGTTCGGTCTCAACCTTTTTTTCAACCAATCCATCGATCATTCGATAAACCTTTTATTTGATCGAGCACCCCAAGACAGATGACCGGCCATTCCACCGATCATTAAAGCAATCGTTACGATCAAAATACCCGCTCCAACCACTACATCAAGAATTCGAATCAATCATTCATTTCGATTCAACCGTTCCATCAATGTTTCCATCAATAATTTCGTCAACCGTTCGCTTTCAACCATATATTTACATATTTCTTCCATTAATTTGAATCGACCAACTTTTTTATTAGAGCATTTCATCTAATTAATCCATCAATCATTCCATCGAAATTCCATCTAATCATATCGTGTGATTCAACCATCCCGCCTACCAATACCCGTCGATTCAACTGTGCTATCGAATCATTTGTTTAACCATCCCATCAAATAATTCGATCAACCATCGCATGTACCGCGGCTCAGGATGAACGAGACACGTCGCGAAGAGCGCTTATCGAAGACGTTGAGCGACTCGAGAAACAGAGGGAGGACGCAGAGGAGCGTGCTTCCAATCTCGAAAGGGAGGCGTTAGCGCTGAAAAGGGGGATAGGGGACGCGGAGATCCTCGCTAGAGATGCCAAGGCAGAGCAGATCAGGTGAGATACGTGGAGTATAATCCGATTTTTACTGAGGTGCATGTCGCGAAATACGAAACACAAGACCTTTACCCTTACACCGCTTCAAAAACTATGTCACTGTTTCCAAATACTGTCCTCGAGACAGTGGTGTACCCATGGTAGGACCAGCTCAATACCGTACAGTAGTATGCTGTCTAGTAGTATTATCGCTCACCACTCTAGCAAAGAATGCCAACCTATTGTAGATCCAGGTAGTTTTTTTCCCCTGTGACAAACCGATTTTCCCGGTAGTGCCTCTTCTATGGCCTTGACCCGGATGGTCTTGAAGTGTATGCACCGCTGTGCCGTGTGTGTTGTATCCCCTGTTCGCTACTACCGCTGTGCCGTGTGTTGTATCCGTGTGTTTTTTATCCCCTGTTCGCTACTACCACGGAGGTGCGGGTCGCGAAACAAACAAAGCACAACAGCTTAACCCTTACACCATTTCCAAGCAGTGTCCCTGTCCCCGATGGTGTTGTGTAACGTGCAGTTCTCAGGGATAGGACCGAACGGACCGAAACTTGCTTGGTTTTTGGGTGAGGACCTTGATTTTGGCATTTGGTGTCTTCGCACATGGACGACAAGTATTTCGAACAAGCCAGCCAGGGTATGTTTGAACCAGCGCGCCTCTTTGTTTCTCTGGAGCAAACCACGGACTATTTTCGGTTCGATTCCCGATCTCTACGATTGACCCTGTACCTGGTACGCTATAATAGGTGCCTGGAAAAAGCCAAGGGGGTGGAGGAGGAGAGAGAGGGGGCAGTGAAAAGGGCAGAGAAGGCGGTGGCCGAAGCGGCGAAACTGAAACAAGGGCTGGTCCATGCCAATGCGCTCCAGGTGAGGGAGAAAAGGAGGACTCGACCATGCAGGGGGGCGGTCGGT
>JBBMHQ010094561.1:0-10418 GCA_037834295.1 Postelsia palmaeformis | reverse complement strand
ACCGCCCCCAAAGGTGCCACACGCAGCCCTTTTAAAGAGGCTGTGGATCCTATGTCGAACACTAGCACTCGATTTCGTCTAATATTGCACACAGTTCTCCCAAACTAGGTCCATGTGCTCTACCACGGTGATGTGATTTCCATACTGCATTGCTCTGGCTGGAACGAGGTCCGTGACGGATGTTTTCACTGGGACGACGTTCTTGACAATATCTACGAGCTCCGTTAATGCTGGAAAGCCTTTAATATCCTCAAAATAGTATTCCACTCGACTGAGAGAGAAAGGAGGTGAGCCTGAGAGAGAAAGGAGGTGACACCGAGGTGCCTCCGATTCCAATAGCCACGTCTCCAACGCTACAACAGCTTGATCTATCCTCAGCACCCACCCCACCTCCATCTAGAACAAAGTTCAGTGTGTACAACCGGCACTATCTTCTCGCGTATGAACACTGTATTATGTACCAAGTACTACAGCAGTATATACTATGTGTTTTCATCAATTATTTCTGGTACCTGGTATACGATGCAGCAGTAATAGCGCCGGTTTAATGGCGCCGGTCGCTTATATAGTACCTGGCGAAATCGCTTATCACCCACGTGGGGATCAACCAGTGTGGTAATCGCATACAGCCATAGGGAAGGTACACGTTTTTCTGTTTTTTTTCCCGCCCCATCAAGCGTACATAGCTAACTACCAGGTAGGGGGTAAAAGGCCCTCCCGCCCCCACGGCGGTCGGTCCAGATCCCTGCAGATAATATAGGAGCTATATTAGGTGAGGCAATGGATAGAGTGGGCATCAATAGTGGCCCCGTGTTTCACAAATGATGAGCGTCGCAACGTATTTACGCCGACCATGGTTCAGCGGAATGGCCGAAACACAGCAATAATAGGTTTACGACGCGAGATCATGCACGAGTAAACGAAGTAGAAATATATGAAGATCGGTCCATGAAATATTATTAAAAGGAGCGCACTCTTCTAGTAGGAGTAAACAGTGCATCTTATCTGATTTTGATAGAGTGCACAAGAACAAGAACTGAAAACACCAGAATATGTTCTGAGCATAAGCATATACTTCGAAGTTTGAAAACAAGACAATACATTTGCACGAAACTGCGGGCAAAATACAAATGCATGAAAACCACTTCGTGAGTCACTTCACTTAGGACCTCAACTTGCGTTAAAATTCTGCCTTGGTCAATTTTCGTCTGTTCCTTCTATACAGCATCAGGACGATGAATTAACCCAAGAAAATATTGATGTTTTGTAGAAGGTCCGCTTTCTGGGCAACCAAACTTGCAGAACAACAGACATCTGAGTCTAGAAGTGGTAGTGTGAAGAGTGGAGAGTGGGGCACGCCCGCGCTCTCTCTTGTAGCTATTCAGACCTTAATCCCTCGTTCGCTGCAACATTAGTACTCGAAGGACCTCCCTCGTGTACGAAAAACAACAAGCAACAATAATAAGCACAACCCGTCGGGGTCCTTAAAGAACTGGTCGTAGTTACGCCGCATCTTAGTCGCCGGAACGTAACACGCCGTGTTTTCATATCGCTGCTTACGAGCTGGGCCAGCCAAGACACGTAAAAAGCCTTCTAAAGTCGTATCTCGTGAACCACTGAAAATTAGGCAACACGAATTGGAAGCGACGACTGGCAAGATACCCCACGTGGCGAGGCGCCCCTGCGAACTCTGGTAATAAATGTGAAGAAAAGAAACAAAAAAAAACAACACAAACAAAACAGAAAAAAGCTGACATACCACTGCTTGTGCAAGAACAATATGTATATTTATGATTTTTTTGAACTTTTTTTTCCCACGGCTCGATCTTGCCGAGATATCCGCGAAAACTCCAAAGCAACATTTTTTTTATTCCAAGACCTATGCCAATGGGAAAGCAATGTTTGAAATCGATCTTCAAAATATCTCCCTGGAATTTTCAGGCTGAAGATCCGCTCATAATATTGGTCATAACCGTGTTGGTCATAACCGTTCGTCACATGTCGCACCCATGTCTGATGTGTCTGATCGTGCGGATACGTGTGATTTGTGTAACTGGATGTTCTGCCGGGCTAAAATGTCTGATCGTGCGGGTACGTATGATTTGGTGAACTGGAGATTGCGGTGAGATTTGTGTTCCCGAATGGGTTTTGGTACACATATAATCTGGATGCCTTTATGGGATTGTGGGCGAAGGGATAATCCTCCTTCGTTCACTTTACTTTACTTTTTACTTCATCTTCACGGTGGTTTATAATTTACACCTGGTTCAACATCTTCTCTCCGGCCTTATGGCCATCTCCCGGGTATCCACCCACTGCACTTTTTGACCGAGGCATTTGACCGAGGGAACCCCTTACACAAGGTGATCGATTGTGCTATTACGGGACACCATAATTAATAGGACCAAATATTGTTACTAAAAATAGGTAAATATATAGGTTTTTGTGTGTGCCGCAGGTCCTATTAACTATGGTCCCCCGTAATAGCATGGTTGATTAATCATAGATCATTCGTGTAAGGGTATGGCAAGATCGACCCGTCGATCATCGGGGACCACCAGCAGCAGCAGCAGGCCGACGAAGTGGTGAGAGAAAATATGGACCACGCTACTGCTGGAGGGATAGTTTTGAGGGAATATCCACCGAGAGATGGGACTTTGCCAACTGGAATTACCAGCCGGACCTTGCATGCTCCCCAGAGGAGAGGAATACGATTCATGAGTACAGGATCGATTTGCAAAGACGAGCATGGACCATGGTAGAAGCAGCACAACAACAGCGAGACACCGCTGACGTCAACGCACAGCAAGTAGAAGTTAGAGCAGATAGTAGAGGAGTGCGAGCCAAAAGCAGCAGCACCCAACCATCCAGCCACACCGCCTTGTTGGAGCTTTCGTTGAGCGAGAATTCCGCTAAATTGTCAATGCAACAGCCGTCGCTGAAGAAGATCGCCAGTAATAGCCGCAGGGGGAAGGATGAGGTAGATGAGTTGAAAAATTGGGGGGAGGGAGAATGGGCGAGCAACAGGAGCGATTAGGTAATAATGGAGGGGACCCGGAGTTGGGGATGGTGGAAAGGACTGAAAAGGTGGTAATGAAGGAATCGGAGTACACGGGGCATGAGGTGGAGCAGGAGGAGCTGGCGGAAACGTTGATGCAGCAGCAGCAGCCGATATCGCAACCACCGCCGCTGTCGCCTCCGCTGCCATGGCCGCCTCCACAGCCTGATGAGTCGGTTTGGATGATCAGGAGGAGGAACGAGAGGATGAAGGGGGTTGACCGAGCAAGGCGAGTCACTGGTGGGATGGCGCCGCAACACGGGCGGAACAGGAGCAGCAGGTCGAGGAGAGTTCGAATACGAGAAAAGTAGAAGACGAGCGACTTCGTGGGGACCAGGTTTTAGTTTGTTTTGAGCATTTTCGATGATGGAAGTACCATACTCGTCTAGGTATTTTTCAGCTATTATTTCTTGTCCTCAAAGTACGCACTCGTAGGTTTTTGGTTTTGAGTTACGGACTGCTGTGTATGGTACGAGTACTATCGTCGGATGCAGTTGTTGTCCTCATCTATTTGTCAAGTATATGGATGTTGTCGATACGTCCCCCTCCCCCCTCCCTCGCCCCTCCCCGCGTGGAAGTTGTTGTTTTGTTTGTTTGTTTTACGTACATGTGGCGCAGCATGCTTTGATTTTGCGAATTGGGCATTTTAGGTTTTCGATTTTCTGCTGTATGTCTTGCTGCATACCACGTACGAGCTGTTGACATACTCGTGGATGATATGATGTACGTGTAAAATGTCAGGTGGTTTTCTATCTGTCTAATTTACGTACTTCGCACACGAAGCAGGGGAGTGTATGTCGCATATCGTCGAGGTTATACTTCGTCTGCGATCACATGCATATCACACACGCCAGTATTATCAGCTGACCTAACCGCTGTGATGAGGTTCGTGCGTACATCAAATCAATCTCGTATACCTTCGTACACCTACATAGTATTCTGATAACTTTAATGGTACACGTAGATGACATATATATTTGCGGTAGGGGAGAAAGCCAGGTGTGACCAATTTGACAAGGAACTGAAATGGTTCCGGTCAAGAACTTGGGAGAGTTGCGATGGTATTCGGGGAGTTTTTTTGAGAGGTCTTGGGACAAGGGAGTTTTGAAGATTTCCCAGCAAACATTCGCTGAACAGTTGGCGGATGAGTACGGGATAGCCTTTGGGAAGAGTTCTTCGCTTTCTGTTGGCACGAGGCTTGCGGAGTTTGACAAAAACGAAGCACCAGGAAAGTGGCCGTTCCGTGAGTTGGTAGGCTCACTGATGAAGCTCTCAACCCAGGCTCGGCCAGATGTCTCCAACGCAGTAAAAGCGGTGGCTAGGTACTGCGCTGCGCCTAAGTTAGTTCACTGGAGGGCAGCACTTGGTATTGTAGGGTATGTGAGACGGGCTAGTTTTTTTGGGATTACCTCCCAGAAAGGTACGGTAGGGGGCTTGAGCTTGCAGGTATTTGCTGACGCAGATTACGCAAGTTTGGCGGCTGGCAGGAGGTCAGTTTCAGGGGGGTTGGTGATGTGTGGGGGTGCTTGCGTGTCCTGGTTTTCTAGAACACAGAAATGCGTCGCACCCTCTATGACGGAGGCAGAGTACGTGGCGCTTCAAGACATTATCAAGGAGGTGTTGTTTTTGAGTCAGGTTTTGCCTGGTGTCGGCATGCCCTGCATCACGGTGGTCAAGGATAATCAGGGTGCGGTGCAGCTTGCGCAGAATCCTGTCACCAACTCCAACTCTGAGCACATTGACGCACGGCACCATTTCTGCAGGGAACTGGTTGGAAGGAAAGAGATGCGGTGCAGCTTGCGCAGAACCCCATTACCAACTCCAACTCTAAGCACATCGACGTACGGCATCATTTACTCAGGGAACTGGTAGGAAGGAAAGAGATATCGATCATCCACGTACCATCTCCTTTCCAGCATGCGGTTTCTTAACCAACGCGATACCGCGGGGCTCTTTTTAGTTCCATTGGAATCTGGCAATGAACATGTGGTGGATTTATGCTGGATATACTGTTTTTTTATCGGATTCGGTTTCGTGTTTTTCGATAATGATTTTGGAATGCGAATGAGCTTGGCGTTTCCACAGCAGGGAGGCAGCTGTTTGATTCTGTCTTCGGAGAATTATAGCACCACAGTTCTTTTTGTAGTGTTACGACATAAAGATTTATGTGTTGGAAGATTGTGGGCCTACTTGGAGTACGAAATATAGACACTACTATCATGACAGGGTGCTGCGACTAGGGGGGCTGTTGGTCATAACCGTGTTGGTTATAACCGTTCGTCATATGTCACACCCAACGTGTGATTTGTGTAACTGGATATTACGCCGGGCTGTTGTGTCTGATCGTGCGGATACGTATGATTCGTGTAACTGGAGATTACGGTGAGGTTTGTGTTCCCGACTGGGTTTTGGTACACATATCATCTGGATACCTTTAAGGGATTCTGGGACGAAGGGATAACCCCCCTTCGTTCACTTTACTTTATTTTACTTCATCTTCACGGTGGTTTATAATATACACCTGGTTCAACATCTTCTCTCCGGCCTCATAGCCATCTCCCGGGTATCCACCCACTGCACTTTTTGACCGCGGGAACCTCTTACACGAGGTGATCTATTATGTACCGCCACTATGGGGAAGAAGGGAAAAAATATTTGATCTTATTTTTTTTTTCAAACTGCTGCAGGCGGCGCAATTTCCTTTTATTCGTTTCAAATCGTCAACACTCCGATAAAAATCATTCCGTGCGACGATAGAGCTTAGATCTCGATATAGACTCAGCCCACGGCTAACCCACTTCGTGTCGGCCAAGGCCAACGAGTGTAGATGACGGCCTTGAAGGTTTAAGGTGGATCCATGGTCTAGAGAGCGAGAGCTTGCCGGCGGGGTCCGACGCTCTTCTCGTAAACCCGAAGAAAAACTTTTTTTTGCTATTCAAGACGGATCGGGATTATTTGTTATCTGTGTCATGCACACCAGCGGCCAATTGTTTGCTTATCATATGCCTGGCCAGCGCCCGCCACATATCACCATTCATCGTGAGGACACAGTGACGCTGCGGCGATGGATGATTCTTGCATTTTTGTTTTTTTACAGAGATAATGAATGAGAGGTGCACCATCTAAGATTCGTTCTGGATGGCACTTTTAGACCACGTATATGCACCTCGAGTGGTGTAAGCGTATTGCTGAAGAAGAAACTATTTTTATTGAATTTTGCGCTTGTCCTTTCTTTTTGGCTGTCTACTATTAATTGCAAAATGAAGGAGGTTGAGCTTAGTCATTAATTATCTGTTATTCTTTATACCAGTATCACTTTGCGGATATTTGTTCGCAGGCGGGAAAGATATTTTCTAGAACTTGAGGGATTGTTGATCTTGTTCGGTGATTCAGAAGATGAAGTGCAACGATAATTCGTTTGATTCGCATATAAGTTGTTTCGCATCTGCTATCGCTTTTGTAAAAAAACGGGGTGGTTTTGCAGATTATCGATTTTTTTGTTCAAGTAATCGAGAGGACATAGATGCTGCTTGTTGTGCTCGAAATTGCGACAGTACAGCAGCAGTAAAGGAGTATTTATTCGAAAAACGTGAAAGCTAGTGTAGTGATCAAAGGGAGTATGTTCGGTTCTTCTGTGTTTCATGAGCTATCCATTATTTCGTATATTTTCAGCGTCGACTAAATCCTATGTTTGCGGGAAAGAATTTATGGCCGCTCGTATCTCGCTTTTTCTTCCGTTAGTCAATGTCTTGTGTCAGTAACGGTAGTGCTAATAGGAGACGAAGAGTTTTCGCCCACTGCGATGATTGGAAGTGGGAGTATGAAAGAGGTTTTCGCTCATGCAGATGAGTCTCCTCTTGACATTTTTTGTTGTTTTAGTTTGGGTTTTGATTCTGTACGAACCTATTTCGACATGGTCGACACTGTCATGTAAAGAATCCAGGAGAGTGTTCGTTGGAGATGCTGTATATGACAGTTACGTGTCGGGCTTTGTGTCGGTTCGGGCTATTGGCATATGATATGTTATTCGTTGTTTTGTCTCTTTGGGCTTTGTGGGCCCATTGAGGCACTCTCGCCTCTCGTGCCTTGCGTCCGGCTATCACGCCTGATGCCTGCGCTAACGTCCGTAGCTACTGCTGGGGAACCAACACAATAATGAAAGGCTTTTCAACCTATCTCGCTTGGAGCTTCATGAACACATTCTTCATCATTCTACCATGTCGGATTTTCACACCCTGGACCATGACCTATTCTGTACGAGTGTTCATATCTGTCAGATGCTTCATTGCTTGCGTCAAAAATAACTCTCGCTTTTCGCGCGATATAAAACTGAACATACATATGGCGTTTTTTTCCTGCTAGCCAAATGGGATCAGATTCGGGTGGGATCAGATCCGGGTGGGATCAGATCCGGGTGGGAGCAGGGTGCAAAGCCGACCAACTACGATAAAAAAATGGTTACGATCCGGACCTCACCGCTCGTCATCGAAGCAGCGGGCCAGAGGTACAAACAGACGATGCAGTTTTAGTACCTTGGTGGTCTTAGCGCGGACATTATGCCAGAGATTAAACGACGCATCCGACTCGCATGGGCATGCTACAATCGGTTCAAACGAGAGCTGTACGGTACGGAGGATGCCCTGTACACTCTCAAAGTGCGCATGCTCGGGGCAGAGGTGATGGAGACACTGCTGTACGGGTGTGTGACGTGGACCCTTGGCCAGGAGCACTTCGCTGAGCTCCAAACGGCACACCACATCTTCTTTCTACGGGTCATTGGTTTCCAGCGCCGACAACGCACCGACCATCTCATGTCGTACGCCAAGGCTCTGAAGAAAATTCAATGCGAGAGCGTTGAGACGACCATCCGCAAACAACGCCTCCTCTTTGCGGGTGCCGTATAGCGCACGACCAACGAGCGGCCGACCCGGCGGGTAGTGTTTGGGGCGATCGTCGGTGGGACGAACCCGGGACCTGGCCGACCAGAAAATAACTGGGCCCAATGTCTAGCAGATGACCTCAGGGTATTTCGAGCGACAGGAGGGCCCACAGAAAGCTCCCCTTTACGCTTCGGGGCAGAGACGTTGTTATGACCGAGGGCGGCTTAGAAGAGTGGGGTGTGGTACCGGGGGATCGCTGAAGCGGCGGATCAGATATCACAGAGGCGAAGCGAAGAGGAGCTGGCTACGGCATGCAGCTGATGACGCCAAGAGAGGCGACAAGGAGAGGGGGGGAAGAGGCAGGGGCGGCCGTACTGATACAGCCGTCGACGAATGCAAAAACGAAACGGTTGATCGTGCGGCAACGTATCGGTTCGACTAGCCCTTGAGTTCTACTAGTTGTTTATTTCGTTTGTTTATTTCTTGTTGAGTACTCACTGAGGGGGGGCGCGGCAGATGTGTACCGGCTCTTGACACGGCTATTAATGAGGGTAGGAAGGAGATGACAGAAGGTATGATATGGTCCCCGTATCGGTTTTGAAGCAGAGACGGGAACTTGTTGTTATTATCGCCTTGAGAACGATTTTACTCGTTTAGTCTTTTCCCTTATCGTGTCTTCTTTCTTGCTTTTTTTGCCTTGTTTTCTCCCTTTGTTTCCGTCTCATGCCGGTGTCTTCCTCTTCTTCGTGTTGCTTTGCCCAGCAGTTATCCGTTATGTGTCACGTGTGCTCTTCTTCCATGTATGGGCGCTTCTGTCTCCCTGCGCCATTTGTATTATGTTTCATTTCATAATTCGTTTTTTTTCATCAAAATTATTTGCCTTCTTGTGATTATTTTTAGATTCGGCTCGTGTCGTTGTACTCCCGTACCCGGTACGCTAAGATCTCACTTGCTTTACCCATTAATCTGCGTTTTATTCCGTTTGGGGTTTTCTCTGTTTCACAGTCAGTGACCACATAATTTATTTCTCTCTAGGATTAGGAATCAGGACAGACACCAGGTGTGCTGATGTGGTTGGGTAGAAAAACCGGGTTTAATGTGAAGACAACGCACACACATCACACACTTACTTGTGGAATATAAGCACGCCAACTCGTTCCTTGGCCGTGCAATGACAATTTTTGATTTTTGTTTTGAAAGGGGTTGTAGCATCGCTGTCGCGCCTTTCTGGAGAAGCTGCGACAAGCTACGAGGTATACACCAAGCAACTAAAAACGGAATAAAGACCACCAGAAATAACCGAGTACGTAGCAGGAGGGCCTGCTGTGTGACCCCGGATCTTAGTTACGCCTAAAATGTATGCGTAGAAGGTAGAGACAAAAGTAACGAATGGTGAAACTAATCAACCGATACTATTCGAGAAGATCAGCTTCATTCCTTTCGTGCACGACGGAGTACCCGGGTAATTACCGGGTTTCCAGCCTCATTGACAGAAGCATCATAACACAAGCCCACTCTGATGAGCACCAGCCCACTCTGATGAGCCGTATATGCAAACTTATAGGAAATTCCTGGAATCCCGATTCCACGAACTATTTGAAATAAACATGAGCCGAAGATGCGGCTCCTCAAAACCCACTCCCACACCTCTGAACGGCGAGGCAACAAAGCCGGCAAAGTTCGTTAATGGATACTGAAAGGAAGACGTAGCCTGAAAAGGCAGGAATGAATCGTCAATGAGAAAAAATCGCCAAGTCACCCGCGACGGGGGAGGGCGAGGAAAATGCATGAAAAAGTGAACACTAAAATACAAAAAACGAGAAAAAAAACATGTGAAGGTCTTACCGTCGGGCTTAAAAGTAACAGGTCAATCAATCGCTTTCCCCAAACTAAGCCTTATAACACTTTCCCCCCTACACCGGTGGGGTTATTCAGGACAGAACGGATATACGGGTCGTTGGGTCATCAACCTGAGCGGTTCCAGTTTCTGGGGATCCAAAAGTCTATTTCGGGTTCGATATGAGGAAGCCTCAACCTTTTCTTTTATAAAGGCTTATTATGGAGGGCGGAAAGAATCAAACTCGCGACCCAAAACCCACTTTCTGCCGTCGTCGCTATATGTGATGATCACGCGGACAGCGGGACACTTTCTACCTCTGTGCAGGTCTGCCTATTCAGCCGATACTCATTGGTACTCGCATGTGTTGCTTAGTGATTGGAGAACACCTAGATCTTCTTGGGAAGAGTCAGTATCACCTTCGGGATCTTTGGCTACATTCGGGTGCGAGGTGTCTGTCATCGGGACGAGTGGTGCACGGTTGAGGCGATCGACTTTCCGAGTGGAGCAGCAGCTTGCGGTTGGAGCAGCAGCTTTGGCTGGAGCATTTTTTTTTTGTCTACGTTCGAGTTGTTGTTGTTGTTGTCTTCACATTAAATCGTCCTTTCTACCCAACTTCATCAGTACACCCAGTGTCCGTCCT